>CAIGRP010072935.1:0-19576 GCA_903798385.1 Fraxinus cuspidata | reverse complement strand
GAGTTTTTATGACGATCATTTCAACGTCTTTCTCAATCGATCTGTAATATTATCATATGTCGAAATTTGCTATATCTTTACGTCATTTCTTTGTACAATCTCCCTAATGAGATGGTACCACCTCAACACATGTTTGTATCATTAATGAGACCTTGGTTCGTTCGCTTGCACGATGGCTCTATTGTTATCACAGTACATAAGTATGAGATCAACACTGCTAGGAATAACTCCAAGTTCATTAATGAACTTCTTGATCCAGAAGGCTTCATTTTCTGCTTCAGAAGCAGCAATATACTCCGCTTCCGTTGTTGAATCAGCGGTTGTCTCTTGTTTGGAACTCTTTCAACTAACCGCTCCATTGTTGAGAGTAAACACATATCCAGATTGAGATTTGCTATCATCATTGTCAAACTGGAAGCTACCATCACTATGTCCATGAACTCTTAATTCATCTCCTCCATATATTAAGAACACATATTTAGTCCTTGTTAAGTACTTGAGAATATTCTTAATTGTTACCCAATGTTTCTCACCAGGGTTTGCTTGAAACTTGCTCGTAACACTTAGGGCATTTGAAACATCTAGTCTCGTACATAACATCCCATACATGATACATCCTATTGCTGATTTATAAGGAATCTTATCCATGAGATTCCTCTCATCATGTGTTTTAGGACAAATATATTTTAAGAGATAAATTCCACGTGACATGGGACACAATCCTCTTTTGGATTCTTCCATATTAAATATTCTCAAGATTTTATCTATGTATGAAGATTAGGATAAGCCAAGCAATCTTTTAGATCTATCCATATAGATCTTAATTTCTAAGATATAAGTTGCATCTCCCATGTATTTCATGGAGAAATTCCTTGACAATCACAATTTTACTGATTGAAGCATTGTGATGTCGTTTCTCATTAATAATATGTCATCTACATATAAAATCAGGAATACGACAACGATCCCACTTGTCTTCTTGTAAACATACATTTCATCTTCTTTCTTGATAAAATCAAACCTTTTAATTATCTTATCAAAGCGATGATTCCAGCTTCTAGAGACTTACTTTAATCCATAAATGGATCGATCAAGTTTGCATACCTTGTTGGCTTATTTTGATTTAAAACATTTAGGTTGTGTCATATATACTTCCTCTTGCAAGTTCCCATTAAGGAAAGCATTTTTGACATCCATTTACCATATCTCATAATCGTAATATGCAGCTATTGCAAGCAAAATTCGGATGGTCTTCAACATGGCTACATGCGAAAATGTTTCATCAAAGTCAACACCTTACCTTTGTTTTTAGCCTTTTGCAACTAGTCTTGCTTTGTATTTATGGATGGTTCCATCTATGTTGACCTTTTTCTTGTAAACTCATTTACAACCTATGAATTTTATCTCATATAAAATCAGGAATACGACAACTATCCCACTTGTCTTCTTGTAAACATACATTTCATCTTCTTTCTTGATAAAATCAAACCTTTTAATTGTCTTATCAAAGCGATGATTCCAGCTTCTAGAGACTTACTTTAATCCATAAATGGATCGATCAAGTTTGCATACTTTGTTGGCTTATTTTGATTTAAAACATTTAGGTTGTGTCATATATACTTCCTCTTCCAAGTTCCCATTAAGGAAAGCATTTTTGACATCCATTTACCATATCTCATAATCGTAATATGCAGCTATTGCAAGCAAAATTCGGATGGTCTTCAACATGGCTACATGCAAAAATGTTTCATCAAAGTCAACACCTTGCCTTTGTTTTTAGCCTTTTGCAACTAGTCTTGCTTTGTATTTATGGATGGTTCGATCTATATTGACCTTTTTCTTGTAAACCCATTTACAACCTATGAATTTTATCTGTATGTATTGATATTTCTATCTACATTGACCTTTTTCTTGTGAGCTCATTTACAACCTATGAATTTTATCCCATCAAGAGGGTCGACCAAGGTCCAAACCTTATTTTCATGCATTGAGTTTATTTTGGATTCCATGGCCTCTTGCCATCTCCTTGAGTCAACATTTGAATTTGCTTCTGCATAATTAGTAGGTTCATCATCCTCGATTAATAATGCTTGATTAGTAATGGTCGAATGATCCTACTTGATTTAAGCTGAGTCGTAGTGTCCTCAGGAGTCTTTATGTCCTGATAAAGAGTTTGTTCCTCAGCAGATGTGGAATCAGACTTAGGTTCATCTTTTGGTCAACAATATCTTTGGATTCATGAACTTCTTCAACTTCTAATTTGCTCCTACTACCCCATCCTAGAATGAACTATTTCTCTAGGAATATGACATGTCTTAAGATAAACAACTTTTTCTCAACGGGATTATAGAATTGATATCCAATTATCTCTTTTGGATATCTTACAAATATACATTTATCGAATTTAGTCTCAAACTTATCCGATTCAGTGCGCTTCACATAAGAGTCACAGTCCCAAATTCTCATATGCGATAAGTTAGGCCTTCTACCTTTTTATAATTCGTATGGAGTTTTGTCAACCGATTTAGATGAGACACGATTTAGTGTGTAGCACACATCAATTAGTTCATGACCCAAAAACAATTTTGGGAGGTTTACATGTCTCATAATTGATCGCACTATATCTAATGAAGTGTGGTTCCTCCGTTTAGATACACCATTATGCTGCGGTGTATGTGGTGTAGTCTAATATGAGAGAATTCCATTCTCTTTTATGTAATAAAAAAATCCTCCTCTTAGATATCTCGACCTTGATCTGATCTCAGTTGAGAATACCTTTACCTATTTGTTTCTCTATTTCAAGTTTGAATTTCTTGAACTTTTCAAATACTTCATACTTGAACTTCATTAGATATACATACTATATCTAGAATGATTATCAGTAAATGTGATGAAGTAAGAGAAACCACCTCTAGTGGTGATCGACATGGGTCCACATACATCAGTATGTATTAGATTTGTGCATATCTTTCTTCCTTTCCAGGAAAAGGAAAGTTGGTCATCTTTCCAAATAGACATGATTCGTATTTGTCAAATGATTCAAAATCTTTTGACCCAAAGTATCCATCCCGTGTAACTTGGAAATGTGTTTCTCATTTATATGACCCAGTCCGCAATGCCAAAGATAGGTATTATTTAGATAATTATTTTTATGCCTTTTATTTTCTATATTCATAATAGACAACTCAATATCAAGAATATAATTGTCATTTGTAATATACCACAACCATAAAAGATCTCATCTCGCTAAAATGAACAACGATTGTTCTTAAAATTAATTGAAAAACCATTCATGTCCCAACATGAAAAAGAAATAATGTTTTTAGTACTAATACTAAGCCCGAAGGCAATGGTAAGAAGTATGTTCTTACAGCTAATGCAGCGCCTTTTGTTCCAACCCCTATGTGCAGGCCAACTTCTCTTTTCTGCAGTGGTCTACTTTTCTTTAGTCCCTGTATATTTATACAAATGTGAGAATCACATCCGGTATCTAATACCTACGAAGCTAATGAAGTAGACATATTAACCTTGATAACAAGTATACCTGAAGATGAGGCTTTAGAAGACTTCTTTCACTTCAAGCTTTAAGCTATGCAGTTTCTTTTCCAATGATCTTTCACTCCACAGTGATAGCACGGTACGGGTCATCAGATTTGGTATTGTCATTGTTTGCTTTAACTGTTTTGTTATTGCTCTTAACTTTCTTGGATGTTTTCTTAAAACTTCATTTAATCTTTCTTTTAGTGCCCTTGGAGGATTGAATGACTAAGACATGCCTATTACTATCTTTGGTATTGGGCTCCAAAGTCTTAAGCATGTTCAACAAATTCGGTAGTGTGCACTCAAGCTTATTTATGTTGAAATTCATGATGAACCGTGAATAACTCTATAGCAGAGATTGTAGAACCAAGTCAACACTTAGTTCATGGTTCATGACTGAATCTACTTGAGACAATTTTTCAACAAAGCCAATCATCTTCAGTACATGAGCACTGACTAAGGATCCTTCTACCATTTTGCACTGCTATAGTTGTTAAGGAATCTCATATATTTCCACACGGATTGTTCATCATTCAACTCCTTAAAATGAAAAACTATTGTGTTATCATTTATACCATCATGTTGCCTTTTGTAATTCAGGTGACATAGCTGCAAGCATTACACATGTTGCAGTACTATCGTCATCACTGTTTTTATTATAGCAACCACATCTGTCTTAGTCGAGTCATCATGAGGTGTCTCTGGAAAAGGCTATTCAAGAACATAACCGATTTTCTCATGTTTGAGAGCAATTCTTATATTGCAGTGTCAATCAAAAAAATTTGTTTGGTTGTTTGCATCTATTATGTCTTTCAAATTCACATAATTACTCATAATTCAATAAATGTATATGTGCGCGCGCGCGCGTTAACATGGTCTTTTTTTTAATTTAAGTATGCTCCTACTATTTAACTTAAATTTTTTATCCTCTCACATAAATTTATAGAATCCACGCTTAACTCACAATGGGCTGAGATCCCATTTGTTATATTAAGGCATTGAGTATACTCAACAAGTCTTAAGAAAACATTTGAGATACTATTATCTATTGTATCTTCATACAGCTCTCAGATAATTAAGTGACAACCCTTTATCTTTACACATCTTATGTGTTAACTTAACATACTTCTAGAATTTATCTCATTGGGTGTACTGAATATTTTAAAGATAGATTTATAATGCATAGATTTCATCATAATAATTGTATATATTTTAGAATACATCTAGCGTGAATAAATATACTTATAATAGTATGGAAGATCATAGAATTATACTATCTACTCTCTCTAAACCACAAGAAAGAATAATTGGTCAGTTTCTAGGGGTATTGCATTGACTCATATAATTCTTTATCTCTATAGTCTACTTCTCTTCTTGCGTTCTCAATTAATCCAACTGCAACTTGTATATATACTAGTTGATACGTAGACCTAACTAATTGTACACACAGGCCTATAATCATTTTAACAGAATCGCAAATCTAAATTAAATAAAAGCTTGCAGGCCCGTAAAACAACAAAATAAATTAGTCATTCTATACATCCATGATCGAATCCATAATCATCCACTAAGTATACATTCACCACATGAATGCATTCCTACATAATATCTAATGTTATATGCAAATATATTTCAAGTGGTCAATAAAGGAACAATTTCTTCGATGAATGTAAACGGTCAATTTTTTACTATTAAAAATTTGTACTACACTTAAGGGTTAGGTGAGGGGATGGCGTGGAGGTAGGTGAGGACAATATGAATGTTTCTTCAATCGGGTTACGTGTAAGAAAGGTTGACAAAAATATTGACGTGATTTCACGTTGCATTCTATCATTGAACTACTTAAAGTATAATCAATTTTTCTATCCAATTATCTGTTGATACCAACACTTTTATCAAAATCCTTCTGATAAAGCTACATAATCCATGTTTCTTTTTCTTTTATTTATCTTTAAATAAACATGTTTGTATTTTATAATTTTACTTGTGAAACAGTATTTTATATGCAAACACATTTCAACTTTATTAATTTTTTCAATTATTTATCAATTATTATTAAAATTTATTAAAATTTTGATTTTAACCAAATTTGGACTTATTTGAAATTTGAATATATAGACTTAACTACAAAACTTCAAGTCGCATCGATCCGCCATGCGAAAACCAGTGAGACAGAAAAGTCTCATCATTATTATTTAAAAACCCTATCTTAATGAGCAAGAAAACAAATAATTAAAGATTATGTGAAACAATTTAGCCTCTACTTGACAATTATTTTTACAATATTTTTTTCTTAAACTTATTTGTAACCACACATTCATACAATAAAATAATTTGAATGTAAATTCAAAATTTTTCTTACTTTTTAATTATATGTTTTTTAAAGAAAAATTACTATTTCAAAACTCAATTTTTTTTTTAAATAAAAGAAACTATTTTTAATGAACAAACAATTTTATAAAAATTTTAAACATGTACTTAATTCGAATTGATCAAATATGATAAAGCAGTCACTTCACCAGAAGCAAGATAAAGTAAAGTAGGTTACTTTGAGGTGGGATCACTTTCTACCTTTTCCTCCCAAGTGCAGGTAAAAATAATCCATCCTATACACAGTCCAAATTACTTTTCCAAGTGTATAATTTGAGAAATTTTTGCCAAGCTTGAAAATTTACACAAGTAAAAAAAGAACATTCTAATATAAATATATTTCGTTTCGTTACTCGTAAAAATAATATCTTTTATTTAGAAGTAAGAAATAAGTAAGTTATCCAAATATATTAACAAAAAGAAAATTAATTAAATCGACTTTATTTTCTTAGACTTGGCCAAGTAAGCTCTAAAGTTGCCAATTTAACTCTAGTCAATCATCTTCATCCACATAGAGGAATCAATATAATAAAATAATGGGCTCAGAAAAAAAGGTACTTTCATAAGTAATTAAAAAAGTTAACATTTATGTCCTAATCAATTTGCCTATACACGATTCAAATTTGTGATTTCCGTTGCAAGAAGCAACCAATATGACAATACATAAAATATACTAATTTTATAAACATCTTAACTAAGAGCATCATAGTTGGGATAATGAACTCCCACTACATCATTATCATCAAAACGTAATTAGCTTACTTTCAGTTTTAGATTGGATCTTAAACTGAACCAATTCGATCCACGTCCATCCCTACTTGTTAATGGCAAGTAGGTTGGATCATCTACCCAAATTAATAATGGTACAAAATTGATAAAGTGCGGACGAACTTGTAAAGAAAGCACGAGTTGGAAATAAAGTTACTATAAAAATCATTGATTAAAGACTAATTTTATGCATATTGCTGCTTGTATATTAAGATTTATATAATAAATTATATAATCTCACATGATACTCTACTATTCTCCAATTAAAATACAATCAACTTTTTATTTCAATCTTTTTACTTCACATCATTTTGGTAACCACTTCTGTACATTTTTTATGTACACGTAGCAAAATCCAAATTTTATAACTATCGCTTCATATATATGATTTGTATAAGATCCAATTGCACAAATCATCATTGAAGTTTGTAAGAAATTCTAAATTGGTCACTAAAATATTCTTCTTACTCTATTAACCAGTGAAGTTTATAAAGTTTCACAAATGTCAATGAATTAAAATTTAATATAAAATTTGATGTGTTGCTATAAAGTGCCACAGCTGACTAAACGACGCTAATTCACTAGCCAAACTCCATTAACACAACTAATGCGACGATCATTAGAGAAAATTCCAAATCGTCTTTAATCTAATCCCTTAACCCTAATCCAGAGTAAATATTAGGGAAACATGTGAATTTCCTGTATTGGAAAAGAATTTTATTTATATTTTATACATTTAATCCAAATAATCGTGCGTTTAGTCCAATGTGGCATTTAGCGCATACAAGTCACTTTATATGTTAATAATCGAGTGACATTTATGATATCGTTATAAAATGTAGTAACAAGTAAGAAAAATAATTTAATGACTAATTTATTTATTATTTAAAAAAAACAAAAAGTTCAAAGACGATTGGTGAAATTTCACTTGGTTATTTAATTAATCTAGAAAAAACAATAAACCTAGCCGAAAGCAAAATTGGATAATGCTTCATGTACATTGGGGTGTACACCCCGGTGTATATAGCCACCCTTCACAATAGGGGGCCCACGAATTTTTTATTCGAGGTGGGCCCCTTTTTTTTGTGAGGGGAGTGTATACCCCGGTATACAAAAAGCATTATCCAAATTTATTTTTGATTTGATCATATAGGCTCTACTACAAAACCTCAAGTCACATCCATTCTCATGTGAAATTGATACAAAGTGTCACGGTTATTTTGTGGGCCACGCAATAGAATCTAAGACTTATCAATCTTAGTGTGCAAGGAAAAAAAAAAAAGAATAAACTTCGTTCTACAACTTTTATTGACTTAGTTTGACAATTCATATGTGAGAAATAATTTAGAAAAACCAAACAAATTTTGTTATTCATCATCTAGTTAGTTCAAATCGATCAAATAATTCCGAGTGAGATGGATCTGTCGCCTAGCCAAAAACAAGACAACAAGTAGGTTTCTTGATGTGGTCCATGTGAGATTATTTTTCGTTCATGAAGAAATAACATTTCTAAAAATATATATATTTCAAAGTAAATTTATATAATGCGAAATAATAATAATAATAAATATATTTTACTGGTTAAAGTTTTAATAAGTGATATGCTTATTTTGACATATGCTTTCGAATAAAATAATTTTTCTAATTAGAAGCAAGAAATAAGTAATCTTAACTTATATATGTCCCAATCAAGAAACAACATTATAATATGTGCACATGGTTCCTCATGAGAGATTATTGTACTCTTTTCATATTTGTAAATTCAATTGCAAGAAGCAACCACAACATAGAATCCTCATTTCATAAAGATATTAACAAATTCTTGAGTTAGATCCATAAACTTGGCCGGTTTGATCGAAAGCTTTGACCTTAGAAAATGTTGTATATTAATATCAATTGGGCAAAGAACGTGGCCACCTTGCAACTTACCTTAAATTATAGTAATTAATAATAATATCTAAATTATGCCAAAGAAGATAATGAAAATATCAAGAGGGTTTTGTTTGATGTGACCACTTCCACAAAATATGCCATAGAATTTGAAGATTAAAGAACATTATTTTTTTAGTTGTTATTATGAATGGAGCATTGTTTTATGTCCCATTCAAAATAATGACTCATATATATTTATATATATAACTGTTTATGTCGTAAGATAACTTTATTTATGATTTTCTGAGCTGGCAAGAGGTCGATTTTGACATGGATCATCTAAAGTAATTGATGTGGACGAACTTGAGTTCGTGACTCTGACTAAATAAACGATACGTATATTTTGTATAACTGATAATGAATTGAATAAAAGTCCTCAGATATCTTGGAAAATGATTGTGCTAATACTACAATCAGTTAAATAATCTTATTGAGCACTACAAAATATTAGGAGATTCATTACCAAACTCGAGCTAATGCATGAGTCAATCTTTTAAGTTGCTTAGATAAAATACTGCATCTTTTATAGTATAGGCCAACTTAGATTTTACTCAATAGTCTTTAGTTAAAATTTGTACAAATATTAATATTCGTTGGCGATACTAAGCAAACTTTAATATATAATTTAGAATTTGATTAAAATGGTTCGTGTCTACACCTCCATTCAATAGCATAATTGGTATTAGCGTTTTTGATAAAGAATTTTTATTGTTGAAAATTATTTTTTTTTCAATGTGTAATTAAAATACACGAAAAAAGTTACGATGAAATGTAAATTTTTTTTTAAAAAAAAATGAATAAAAATGAGCGTAATTAACAAATAATAGGTTATTAAAGATCAAAATCAAACAAAGAATATACTTGTTTCATTACCTACCCAAATATTCCACTGAGAAATTGGGTGGAGTAATTAACTTAAAAAGACTTCAATATATTTAAAAGCTATTTTTTCTTTTGACTTATTGAAAAAGATAACTTAGTGGTCGTTAAAGTCTTGATCACTTTTGATTTCAATATATCTTTTGATAGATATTAGTAATTCATTAAATCTAGAGAGATTAGACTTGAAATTTGTTATATCTTTTGATAAACATAGCAATTTATTAAAGAATGTCAAAAAAGTATTTATTCAGTATGAGTCATTGAATAGAACTTTATCTCAAATAAGTGTAAAATAGCGAAAAGATGCAAGTTTTTCAGTATACAATATACCTATTTAGAAAGGTCACAACTTTCTTTTTCCCTCTTCACTTTAGTAAAAATGTTTTTGGATTTCTTTTCAATGACTAATAAAGTAAATTACGGAAAATAAATTTTTTTTTCTTTAATCCTGAATCATATCACAACGCTCAATAGAATAATGATAAAGAATTTTTCCTGGTTTTGTTTAGATTAAAATCAAAACTTCTTAGTACATTTTGATAAAAAAAATTGATAGAATGTGTGGTTAAAAAATTTTGAATCCCATAAAATGCATGGTTAAAATTAGGTATTATTTTTGACTCAAATTTTAATCATTTTTTTAGTAATACAAACAGGGGCTTAACTTCTTTTTTCTTTCAAAATATTATTTAGGGGAATTATATTCACACCACAATTTTTATTTATTGCACCGCCTTTTAATTATACTTAAGATTATTAATCTTTATTTATTATAGCACTTATGTTACTAACGATTTTTCATGTCATTATTATCCTCAAAATTTTCATTAATTAACCCATTTTGTATTTGATAACAATTTATGTTCAAAAGTTTATTGAATTTACGTAAAACAACTTATATTTCCGTCATATTTCTAAAAAATAAATAACTAAAAAGTGCAAAGAAAAAAATTTATTTTTCCTTCATTTCTAAGCATGAAAACAAAATATTTTGATATAAATCATTATCAAAGAAGAGACAAATTAAATAATTGGAAGTAGAAGATAAGAATTCGAAGGAAAATAAAGTAAGAAAATAATTGTTACAATTAACAAATATTGAAAAATTTAACTGCAATTAAAATGTGATATATCAAATAAAAATTGTTGTGACAATATAATCACTCTATTATTTAAAACTGATTTTAATTCATTTTACCAAACAAATTTATTTGTTCGACAAAGTTTTTAAGCTAGCCATTTTGTGGTAGCCAATGAAAACTTTAAATTTTTATCAATTATAAAGCATACTATATAAATTAATCTATGTTCGTCTTTCATTCTTTTAAAACTGTTTATTCTATAAACTAACTTTTAACCGCACATTTACACAATAAAATATTTCATACGTGAATTCAAAGTTTTTTCATATTTTTTAACTACACATTTTCCAAAAATTCATTATTCAAAACAATGTTTTTTTATTTTTTATTTTATTTTAAATATGACCACCAAAATAGAGCTAAACGCCATCTTCTTTTTCGCTGTCACGTCATCCTTCTTTACCGACTCGTATCGTATTGAACCTATTCCTTCTTTCCTCCCACACCAACCCCCTTATCTGCCATTGGATGTATCTCATTTATTTTTGTAAGAAAATCGATGCACGTGAAACTAAATAACATGGTGTTTTTAAAATAACTTTTTACTACAAACCATGATTCTTATTTATATTTTTCTGTCCCCACTATACAAAGAAACGGAGAGGTGAGAAATAATTGCAACTTCCAAGGAGTGGTGGTTTAATGGATTTTGCACGAGACACGGCAATGAGAATCCGTTATTCTATTCTATTGGATATACACCCACGTCTCTTAGTCAGAAAATCAGCAACGTGGCCTTCTTTGATACGTACAATATTATAAATTATTATTTAGTACAAATATTAAATAGTTTCACACTTTTTTGTGTTCAAAATATTAATATTTTCGTTGAGTCAAGCCTACTCACGAGCCAAAATTCGTGATTCGGACATGGCTCGGGTAAAAAATGGCATGAATCGAGCAAAAGCTCGATCGAAAAATCTAGGCTTGGCTCTAAGTTTTGGCTCGTACCATATTGAGCCGATCAGACTCTATATTTTTTTCCCGATTTGTTTCAAGCAACTAACTATATTAAAGGCAGTTGTGCTACCTTGTAGCTTTCAGTTTCAGGCAGCACATTGTAACACGGGCTGGCCGATGCCAAAAAATGAGGCTCTGCCCAAGCCTCGACTCGGTTCTTCCGAGCCAAAAGCCGAGCCAAGCAACGAGTAGTTTGAGTCAGCGATTCAAATTGACATCCCTAAATAAGCAACCACATAGTACATTTTTTAGTTTTTCCTTCTTGGTAGGGAGAATATGGTTAAATATTTTTATTAATTATCCTGAGATATACATTTATTATTCTTCATGAACCATCTTTTTTCATACCTTATGAAAAAATAAAGAATAATTAACATGACGTTTACTTTTCATTTATAATAATTTTGAGTGTGGACTAATCTATATGATCAAACATATCTAAATTCAAAGAGAACTCAAGTGCACTTAGAGTATTAGCTCTTGTTTGATAGAGATTAAAATTTAGATTTTAATTTAAATTAAGTTTAATAATTAATTTTAACTACATATTTAATAGGATTTATAAAATTTCAATTGCACATTTCATGAACTTTATCAAATTTTACTAAAAAAAATGATCTTAATCTTCACCAAACATGGTTTAATTAGAAACTATTTACGTAATTTTATTAAATAAAAAGGAATTGCACCTCCTTGATGCTTGAAAAATATTTGTGGAAATAGGTGCATAGTGTTGCAATATTTTCTTAGCACCTTATTTTTAATTTTTTAGGAACTTTGTTTTTTGTTGTTCAATGAAAACTTTGATATTATAAGAAAATAGAAAAACGGTAGGGATTTTTTATTTTTGTATCTTCAAGAATGTTTATATTTTATCCGTAAAACTTATAGCATATTAACTATTTACTATATAGAACTAAATCCAACCATAAAATTTTAGTCTGTTTCAAATCTAACGAGCCGAGATTCGTTTTGAAAATTTTTCGAAAGTAGTAATTTTTACACTAAAATAAAATAAGGTAGGTCTTGCATTGTTCTTTTTAGAATGGAAACAAATAAGTTATATTTATATATCTTTTTTATATAGTCCAATTTTTTTCTTATAAAAGAGTAATTTGATCTAGACTGAAGTAGCTCGATCTAATTTAATTTTTGTGAATATTAAAAGCCAAAAAATACCAGGGTATAAAATTTGGTTCTTATTGTCGAAATTGATTTGATTCATCCAACTAAAGAGATTAACCTTAACAAATATAAAGATAAACAACCAAAATAAAACTGAAGAATGAAATTATTTTAACCAAAAACTTCTCTCTGAACTAGCCAATTTCTTTAAATTTTGTTGAAATTAAAATATCCCAGTATGGCATGATATGTCCTAAAAGAAAATTTATCTAAAGACATCTGACTTGTAGTTTTGGTTCATATTAGTCACTCAATTTCAATTCTATTTGCTTATCCAACTTATATTTTCTTTCAAATTTATCATTTTGTCCATAAATGTTATCAAAAGTGATGACACATTTGTCACATGGACAGCAAAATTGATGATTTGGCTGACAGTATTTGTGTCTAATACATTTTATTTGCCATTATCGAGTGAGCTCTTGGCTAATTTAAATGTCGATTTAGGCTCAACTCAGAACTCTAAATTGAAAGTCGACATAACTTTTAGTTCCATTGTCGAATTTTCATTTGTAAGTACAATCCTGAAATGTTTTTTGATTATGTGTCACCATTTATTATTTACATTTCCTTCATGTGTCACCACGCCAATTCTTTCCTCCGATAAACTAAACTCTTCTTACACCTCCCATTTTCATGCACAAATTTTTGGAGTTCCCCACACTTTGACTACACATTTAGCCCATGTTTGATAGTTATTATTTTGAGAAAATAGAGTTTTGAATAGTAATTTTTTAGAGAATGAGTAGTTGAAAGTATTATAAATTTTTTGGTTTACATACAAAATATTTAATTGTGTAAAATATGATTGAAAAATAATAATAATAATGAGATAATGGTTGTTACACAAACGCTTATTACACTACAGTTTTGTTACATTTATATCATAGTCAACAATTTTGTTTACATTCTTTGACATATTACACAAGTAAACTTTTTAACAAGACTTATTCAAATCTATGGTCTCGACTTTGACACCTCAAAGGATGTCAAACTAGTTCTACCCCTCGCCCAATTCGACAACCATTATTTTGAAAAAGAGTAATGCTACTTTCCTAGAAGAATTTGGCTAGATAATGTGACAGAAGATACTATAGTGAAAGTTGAGTGTGTTTAAAATAATCTAATGATGAAATGTCATGTAACATTTGCCAACTATTATGTTAAACTTCCTGTTAATGTAGCATGTTTGTTTGAAAAAATGGAGATTTGAATAGTGATTTTTAAAAAATTGTGTGATTAAAATGTCGATAAAATTATGATTTTATGTATAAAATATTTTATTATTTAAATATGTGGTTTAAAATGAATATAAGAATTAAGAGTGTTGAATTAAAGGAGGGTGTAGACGTAGGAAAGTTGTAATTATATTACACTATCTCCGTGTTTCTTGCCTACTTCCAATCCGACCTATCACATCTCGTTCACGTGCCCCTTAATAGCTGCTTCTTGTCCTAATTCTTGCTCAATATTTTATTTCACTCCATTAATCCAATCCCATAAGTAAATACTTAGATGATGTTTAATGTAATTTTTTTGAAATTAAATTAAAAAAAAAAGTAATAATTTGAAAAATATAAGATAAACAAATTATTTTATTATAAAAACGTGTAATTGAAAATGAATTTATAAAAGGATGATTATATTGTTACCAAAATTTTATTTGATATACTACATTTTATTATAGTTAAATTCCTCAATCATTATTCATTATAATAATTATTTTCTTAACTTTTTTCCGTCGAACTCTTATTTTCAATCTTCCACTAGCTGGCACGTCTCGTTCTTAATGATGATTTATATCAAAATATTTTATTTTCATATTTTGAAATGAGGGAAATATAATTTTATCACTTCTTATTTATTTATTTTTAGAAATATGATAGAAAAATAAGTTATTTTATGCAATTTCAATAAATATTTGGATATAAAATTATTATCAAATACAAAATGTACTAATTAATGAAAAATTTGAGAATAAGAATGTTATGAAGAAATATTAGAGATATAATAATTATAATGATCAATGATTAAGAACTTTGAAAGTAACTAAATTGTGGTGCGAAGAATAAAAATTATGCTGTGAATAATTCAATTTTTTAAATAACATTTCCAATATTGTCCAAATATTATGCTGTCATACAAATAACATTTCCAATATTGTCCTTCCGGTTTTCTTTATAATCCCACTCTTTTTCATTCGTTTCTCACAAGAAAAACCAGTCCCAACAAAACATGACGAACACTTCCTCGTATTTGACGATGTCTTCCATTTTCTTCTTCCTCTGCATCTCATTTCTCGCGATAACATATGCTTCCGACATGTCGATTATAACCTACGACGAAACAAACGGCCAATCGTTGCGTTCTCACGATGGGATGATGTCCATGTACGAATCATGGCTAGTGAAGCACGGAAAATCATACAACGGTTTGGGAGAAAAGGAGAAGAGGTTCGAGATCTTTAAGGATAATTTAAGGTACATAGATGAGCAGAACAGCGAGGCAAATCGGACCTATAAACTGGGTCTGAACCGGTTCGCTGATCTGACCAATGAGGAGTACCGGTCCATGTATTTGGGCACCAAAACCGACCCTACACGGCGGGTTTTGAAGACGAAGAGTGATCGGTATACTCCGAAAGACGGAGACAGCTTACCGGATTCCGTTGACTGGAGAAAGAAAGGCGCCGTTGCTCCGGTGAAAGATCAAGGCAGCTGTGGTAAGCCCTCTTCTTATACCTTTTTTTTATCATATGACGATAATGCCCTTGTTTTGTTGTTTGATTCTTTGGGATAGTTTTTCTAGTTATAGTACGCTTCACATCATTGAACTGTACAATGATAATGAAATTTTTTGTCAAATAACTCAGTCGATTTTTTACAAAATTTCGAACTAAACCTAAACCAATCCATTTAAAATGGTCTGAAAAAATTTCAGACCTAAACATCAAGGTAGTGTTGGATAAAATTATTTCATTCTTTATTAGCGTGAAAAAAAATTAATTAGGGGAATTAATTATTGAAAATTTTTACTTGGCAATTGATCAAGTTACTCATTTGATTGAAAAGGTGATAAAAGAAGTGGTCTCATGAAATGCATGGTTGAAAATGAATTTTAAGAAATGCTATGAAATGGTGGTTAAATGAGTTCTTGATCAAAGGGATTTATATATTAAAATACCAAAAGGAATCCGATTAATTTTTATCATATTATGATTTATATGTATAAACAATAATCAAAGGGCTCTGTAACATGGACACTTCAATTAGGGCAGCGTGTCCGTGTCGGACACGAGTCGATACCGACACTTCGGACACTCTACCGTAATCATTTTTCTTTTTATAATAGAAATATTATATATTACTAACTTAAAATTATTACCAAGTAACAAATATGTATTTATGTTAAAAAGATTTCAACAAGAAGAATTAATTACAAATATAAAACTAAATTTATAAGAATTTTTAAGAATTTAATCGTGTCGATAACGCGTCGTGTTTGTACTTTTTAAAAAAATCACGTGTCGGACACATGTCGGTGTATCATAGTCAAAGGGTTAGTAGACTTATTTGATAAGCATTTTTGACTCCTAGAGGCCATCTCATTTCAAAAATGAATATGTTACCTAGTATAGGTGGTTATTAGCATCTGTCTATACGGTACTAGATCCCATTACTTTATTGCACAATAAAGTGTGATGTATTATTTATTGGACAATGAAGTGGTGGGGTCTAGTGCCACTTAAATTGGTGCTAAGCACTTCTAGTGATAGAAGATAGTATTGTTCTTCGAAAATAACAAATACATCTCCCTAGTTTTGTTTTGACATGTTCTTCTCTTTAGTATTATCATTGCATTGTGTTTGAAGAAAAAAAAGGGGTTTTAAGTTAGAACTGTCCTTACAAAAATAAGTTAAAACACTTCTTCTCGTTGTCCCCATGCTAGCCTCCCTCTCGATATGGAATAAGAGAGTGTTTGTAATAGTTAGTTACACAAGTTTCTCTAATCCTTAGAATTATCCCGTTTTAAGTTTTCTAGTTCAATACTCATTGTATGGACAAGAAATATGACTTCGATGTGTATAAAATTCTTGGAAATGTAGGGAGTTGCTGGGCATTTTCGACTATTGCTGCTGTGGAAGGAATAAACAAGATCGAGACCGGTTCTCTGATCTCACTGTCGGAGCAAGAGCTGGTGGATTGTGATACATCCTTCAATGAAGGATGTAATGGTGGTCTAATGGACTATGCATTTGAGTTTATTATTAAGAATGGTGGCATTGACACTGAAGAAGATTATCCCTACACAGGCAGGGATGGGAAATGCGACACATACCGGGTTTGGTCTTTTATACTTTACGAGAAGGAATAATTTATTTATTTAAAGAAAAAGTAAGTAAAATCGATTTTATTTTGTTTATTTTGTATGCAGAAAAATGCCAAGGTTGTGTCCATCGATGGTTATGAAGATGTGACTCCATACAATGAGAAGGCTTTGCAGAAAGCAGTAGCAAACCAACCAGTTAGCGTTGCAATCGATGCTGGTGGGATGGACTTCCAATTATATGAATCGGTATAATTTTCTCGTGAAAACAACCTATGAGCTATGAATGTTTCCCACTTTATCTTATTTTGTACATGTCCGGTTTTTAATGTTATCAATCGTGTTAACATATAATATATTCTAGTTTGGTACAATGTTACTCTTAGTACATTATTGAGGTCAAAATCTGAATGTTAGCATTAGTTTATCTTAATGGCCGTGAAAATTAACTTTTATTAATGGAGATTATTGTTGATAAGGCTTTTCCTCCCAAGTTCTAGTTTTACTAAGATAAAAATCTAGGTAATTTTTCTCCGACAACGTGTATTCTTAATAAATTAGCATGAAATGTCAAGTTTCTAAAATGATTTCATTTCAAATCTCCACAGGGTATATTCTCGGGGAAGTGTGGCGTTGAACTCGACCACGGTGTGGCTGTTGTTGGATACGGAAGCCAAAACGGTGTTGATTATTGGATAGTGAGGAACTCATGGGGGCCGAGTTGGGGAGAGAAGGGATACCTTAGAATGCAGCGTAATGTGGTTGCAAAATCCGGTCTCTGTGGTATTGCGGTAGAGCCATCTTACCCAACAAAGACGGGCCAAAATCCTCCCAAACCTGGTCCATCTCCTCCATCTCCAGTCACACCACCCACAGCTTGTGACAAATACTCCGAGTGCCCTGCGAGCACTACCTGCTGCTGTGTCTATGAACTTTATGGTGGCGCCTGCTATGTTTGGGGATGCTGCCCTCTTGAGGGTGCCACCTGCTGTGAAGACCAATCCAGTTGCTGCCCCCATGATTATCCGGTGTGCAACATTAGGGCAGGCACCTGTTTAGCGGTAAATAAACTATGTTTATATATTTATTGAATGCTTGGTATGCAGTACTGGACTGGACACTATAATGAACAAAAGTGCTTACATGTAACTTTCTAAATGTTCAGAGCAAGAACAACCCGCTTGGAGTGGAGGCAATGAAGCGTATTCTTGCCCAGCCAATCGGGACTTTTGGGAGTGAAGGCAAGAGGAGCAGCTCTTGAACGAAGATTTTAACTGGCCAACGAGGAAAGTAAAACTCAAATTTGTCAATGACTGGATCGTTTTAGTTGTTTGCATTGCAATTCTCATTTAGCCATAGGGGATTGCGAGGCAAAAGGATAATGAAATTGAAGTTTATGATACGCTTTGTCCATGCTATTGCTCTGTATTTGTAATACTGCATTCCACGCAAAACTGATTATTGTTCTGAGTTCTGTGATTATGCAAACAATTCTCCATTTTCATTAATGAACAAGTCACATCTGGTAAATAGCAGATTCCTTGTTCTCCATGCACTTAATTTAAGAGTATTTTCTATTAGTATCCTCATTCTAGGGGCACATTGTTTTCACAAAAAGAATAAGCCCTCGGAGTCGGCTGTCCCCGAAAGTTGAGAATCAAGATGTAGGTGGTTTCTCTTTCTTTTAATAGTGAGCTAAACTAGAGCTGATTAGTTTAGTTTTTCCTCGTACAAGGAATCAGGTTCTCTACAGAGGATGTTGGTGAAGTTCTAGTTCAGTTTCTTCAGTAGGGAGTAAATGTTTTGGCTCTCGTGGAAGCAATGAAAACCCAAAATTCATTTCGTATTGTCACTTCAAAAACTGAAGTCAAGTTGTAGATGTCCAGTTATTTTCATTGTCAATTTTTTTGTAAAGTAAAAAAATGGTAATTAGTGTTTAATTTTCAAACTGTTTCATTTTTTTCTGTAACTCATAAAAGATTTGTGCAGCACTTGTATATTCTTCAATTATGGCTAGAGATTACTTAATAAAATATTCACATAATACAAAAGTTCAATTGCATTTTAGAAAATACTGTAATATTAAAGTAATGTTGAAGTTTCATAAAGTTTTTCACTCATATAATTAATCATTTTAGATGGCTTTATTCCTCAATCAATAATGTGTAATTAATCAATCCCTTCGTTAATGCTCAAAATCCCCAACCAGTGCACGCACCCATCAAGCCCTAAAAATCATCAATCCATATTTCAAATCTTCTCCATATCTTCAGGCATGGGAAGACATAAAATTTAACATTGCACAATTATTGTAACAATTGAATTTAATTGGTGATGCTACCAAAAAAAATCGCACCCGTCGAACCCCGAGCTTGACGGATGAGTGACCAAGAACAAAGTCTTTCGGTACCTGAAACAAAGGCGTCGAGGTTTGTCCTGTCGCCCATCCGATGCTTAAGTTAGAGAGAGAA
>CAIGRP010072934.1:0-12032 GCA_903798385.1 Fraxinus cuspidata | reverse complement strand
GGAACACCATCCACGTCAAGGAGAATACCGAAATTGTTTTCGTAACAACATCAAATAAAATAGGAAAGATTTGGTCCTTTAACAGCCATATGTCAAAATGATACATTCATAAATAACTAATATTAAAAGTTTATAGCTATTGGAGATTCTTTACCAGACGTAACCATATTTGGGCAGGAGTTTGGAAAACAATCACACTACACAAACATACTAAAAAATAAGGTCAGGAGGGAGGGGGCGAGGGGGACAGATGTTGACACGTGATTGGACAGTTTGAAAAAAAAATACTCAAACAGATGATGTCAAGTCAGTCTATCCATCATGTCCTTGTCTTTGAACATGTTCAATCATCATTATTGTTTGAAAAATAATATAAGTGCAGGGCCACATGGGCTTTGTATGTGTAGCTTCGTTCCAGGAGTTTTGCTTCACTAATAGTGCCACATCGACCCAAGGCTGATGGGGTTGAACATTATTCTTTGGTTTATGCTACTTATACATGGGCATGTACCATGCTAGGGGACAACAGAAAAACGGGTTTTGCTTCACTAACCGGGCCGTTCAGCATTATTTCAGAAATTTTTTACCATCGATTTAAATTTTATATGCTGATTCAAACTTTTTATCATAGCATATTATCAGTCTCAAATAATAATATTTTTTAAACTTCTGTAATTGTCGTGTAACCTTAATAAACATTGAAACACGTTTCACTTCAATATCTCATTAAAATTCTAAAAAAAAATTTAGTTATATAAAATATTAAACACGTGAGGATCACTTGACAATTTAAAAGAAATTAAATCAATTTATATATTTTAGAACAAAAGTTAAAGTCCAACTTGTTCTTTTTATTTTGGTTATAAAAGATTGGAAATTACGTGTAATAACTACATTATATAATATTTCGTATTGTACACTTTATCTTTTTTATTTCTACATGTACTGCATTTTTAAAAGTGAAATACGAAACAAAAAAGCAGCTCACACATTAAATGGATTATTCTGGACAGCCAGTATCGGTTCACCAAACAAGCACTAATGCACTACCACCGGACACATTAAATGTCTAAATTTCGATCTTCCAGCCAATAACTCAAAAAACCTTAAATTACACAGCAAACTTTCCTCAAACCAAATCAGATTATACGAAAAATCGAAAATCATCCCACATATCACTTGCCTTCAACATACAAAGTACAAACTGCGAAATCCGTTGCCTCTATTTCAAGAAATGATCTTTACCATACTCTGTTGTTAATAATGGGGTGTATTTGTTGAAGTATGCAGCAGAATTTCTTGTGTTCGCAATTGGCGGTGCAACTCCACCAGCATGCACGTGAGAAGATTATTGAAGGTTACGAGACAGATTTCGATAACATCCCACGTAGCGTGCAGAGGGAGAGGAAGTTGAGGGCTTCTAAGAATGTTTGTAAGTAGTTTAACTCAGCCGACAGCCAGAGTAGTATAACTAGTGATTGAGTAGAAATTGTGGCGATCTGGTTTTTGCTTTTGCAAGTTCTGGCTGATTCCCTTTTGAACATATTCCAATTTGGTTGTGATCGAAATGTAGATGGTTGTCATACATAAAACATAGACAGTGTTAGGCAAATTGTTGTCAAACGACCACTCGGGCGATGATGTAAGCTCATTATGTATTCAGTCGACATCGACCAGATGACTGAAGTAGTATATCGACGCCACAATTTTTTAAACCAGTCTCATAACCTATTTGGGTAATTTGAAGTAGCCTAATTTAATTAGTGTTACTCATGATCCAACTCATTACCTTGGATGTCTTTTTTTTTTTTTTTCTTTGGTTGACAGCTCATGCTACCAATTGGGTCTTATTATCTTCTAACCTAAAAGCCCATGCTATTCAATTATATAGGCTGCCCATTACTGTTTTTTCTCGTGTGTGGAATTGATTTTAATTAGCCCCTTTGTGTTTGAGAGAAAACAACGCCTTCAGTCCCTTTCTTCTTGGTTTCATGCTTCCCTGGTTCAGTGCCTTGTTTCTTCTCCTTTCCTTAACCTGTGCGGCTGATCTTGAGGCTATAATAAAATCCCATACCTTGCCCTTCGTGGGCAACCCGAAAGCAACTGGTATTGACCGTTGGTTTATGGTTTTGGCTTGACATTGTGATGGTTGATTGGTTAATATTAAGTCTGAATCCTTGGTGGTTGAAGATCCTTGTTCAACATTTGGTATCAGAGAGTTGGTTTGTGTGGATTTCGGTGAAAAGTTGACCAAAACTGGCGAAAATCACTGTTTGAAAATCTGTCCGATTTTTTCTCCAAAAATCCGAACTTGTAAATTAATTTTTTGGCCAAACCAGTGGCCAATTGAAGAATCCAGCACCACGGGAGACTTCTGCATGTGGTGGTACACCTGGGTCAACCACGCATGGTGGTGGAGCTCGGCGGCGGCAGTGAACTTCCAACTACGGCGCGTGAAGACGCGTCCGGCTTCATATGAGGAACCTTTCTTCATGCAGTTTGATACTAACACCATTTCTAACGTGTTTGTGGTGTTAGTTTTCTGTTTCAGATGATACGGTGAAATCTGGACGATTTTTCCCCTGTGCATTTGGGATTTAGTTTTGCATTCGATTGGTTACTGCATACTTTAGGGCGAATAGTGGTGGCCCTAAAGTGTTAAAATCTTATTTATCATAATTTACGGACTCAGATAGGTCCACTCTGGTAAATTGGCTTATCCGTTTAAATTTCAGCATTAGCGCGTCATCGTGTGGGGTAAACTTTAGGGCGAATAGTGGTGGGCCTAAAGTGTTAAAAATTATATTTCTCGAAATTTACGAACTCAGATATATCCAATCTGGTAAATTGACTAATCATGTTTAATTTTAGCACTAGCACGTCATCGTGTAGAGTGACAATATGATCATGGTTACCGTGTGGGATAATTATTGCTTGTGCTAGAAATTGAGAATTACTTGCTTTTTGTTACTACGTGATTAAAATTGTTCATTTGAAAAATTGCAGCATATTATCTTTTATGATATATCGTGAGTGAAACGTTTAGTCGGAATATCTCTTGTTGTACTGTTAAGTTATTAGAATACCCAGACCTTAACCGTTTGAACATTTCCTTGATCTAAGATCGTGAATCTTACGAAATCCTGAGAATCTAAAACGGTATATATTTGCGAACATATGTCTACTTTATGTGGTTTAATGGTGACTTTGTATTTTTTATTGATTATTAAAAATGTCAACACACAATTTTGATTTGTGAACTTTTAACGAAAAATGCGATTTTTCAATCGACAACAAAAAATAAGAGGTATTTTGGTTCGACAAAAGGTTTCAAAAACCATTGATGACAATTTTCTCGCTGATTTTTCAAAAGAACAAAAAGAAGAAGTTGATGAGTTTGCTTATACCTCAATTATTTTATACTTGGCTAAAGCAGTTTTGAGAAAAGTGGGTAAACTGAAAATCACAAAGAACTTTGGAAAAATTGGAAGACTTGTATTTGCTCAAATCTACTTCAAATAAGCTTTACTTGAGCATTTTTTCAGTTTCAAAATGGATTCTTCAAAATATCTCGATGACAATTTAGATATGTTTAAAAAACTTGTTCAAGATATTGTTAAGTATGAAGAGTCATTGTGAAACATATAAAACTATTATTTTGCTGAATTCCATACCTGATATTTATAAGGAAGTAAAAAATGCTATTAAGTATGGTAGAGACACTTTGATGCCCGAAATTGTCAAACTCCCTTGGAAGTAGGAGATTGAGATTATGGCTGAAAAACATGATAGGAAAAGCAGTGAGATTCACATGACAAGGGGTTGAACTCAATTTAGGCAAAACGGTCATAATGGTTACCAAAGTAGTGGCGAGTCTAGTAGTAATGGACGTTGAAGAAAGAGCAAGGGCAGGCCTAGATCCAAATCTAGGACTAAAGAGAGGAAATGTTATGGTTGTGGGAACACGGGGCATTTCATAATGTAGTGGCGAGTCTAGTAGTAATGGAGGTAGAAGGAAGAACAATGGTAGGCTTAGATCCAAATCTAGGACCAATGTTAAGAAAAACTATGGCTGTGGGAATACATGACATTTTATAAAGGATTGCTATAAAAAGAAGAATAAGCAAAATGGTAAAGATAGAGATGAGATAAATGTATTGTCTTTTATTTTCGATAGTGGTGATGGTGAGGATTATATAATTACAAGTTCTCGTTTGCATGAATGAATACTTGATTCTGGTGCATCTTTTCACTTGACATCACAAAAAAATTGGTTTGAAAATTTGTATGAATCAAATGTTGTGTTGTGACAATTCTGCTTATAATATCGTTGGCATTGATGATATTATTTTAAAGTTTGATATTGACTTTGTGCATACTTTAAAAGATGTTAGGTATATCCCGAATTATCTAGATATATTATTTCAGTAAAAAGACTTGAGAAAGTTGATTTCACCGGTAAAATTGGAAATAGAGTTTTGAAATTGATTAAGAGTGCATTTGTCTCTATTAAGAGAATTAGGAAAAATGATATTTACAAAACTAATGGCAAAGTGATGAAAGGTTTAAACCCATCTATCTCTTCTGCTAATGTTGATCACACACAAAAATGGTACAATAGACTTGCACATGTGTGTATTAAGTAGATTAAACTTTTTAATGAAAAAGGTGCATTTGGAAATATCCTTGTGTCTAATTTATCTTTCTGTAATCATTGTATACTTGGTAAACATTATAGAACTACTTTCTCCACGAGTATACATAAAACTAAAGACATGCTTCAATATGTGCATTCGAACTTATGGGGTTCATATAGCAGTCCCACCTCAGGTGGAAATAGATATTTCTTGTCTATTATTGATCACTACATTAGAAAATTGTGGGTTTATCTTTTAAAAGATAAATTCGACATTTTTCACAGTTTTAATAACTAGAAAAGACAAGTTAAAAATCAAACTGGTAAGAAGAACAAGTTTTTGAGAACTGATAATGGCCTAGAGTTTTGTAACACTGAATTTGATAAAATGTGCAAAGAAAATGGAATAACAAGACATAAAATTGTTCCTTACACTTCCCAATGAAACGGGGTAGCAGAAATGATGAATAGAACCATACTTGATAAAGTACGTTGCATGATGTTAAGTTCTGGAGTCTCAAAGTTTTTTTGGGACAAAGCTGTTAAGACGGCTTTTTATTTGATTAATTTGACCCCATCTGCTGCATTGGATAGTGATACTGCACATGAAAAATTGTCTGGTAAACTAAGTAATCGTTGCAATGCTTTTTCACATCTTCGTCTTCTTTAGGCTTACCTGGCTACCTCTTGAATTTAGGAGGAAATATCTCACCATGCGCCCGACAATTGTCAATCTTCCATTGTACACGATCATCGAGTGGAACAATATAATCAACGTACAACGCGAAATATGTAATCTATTAATTCGAGTTGTCAATCACAATAAAATTCTTACCAGATTGATTGTAAGAAACCTGTTATTTCCACAAAAAGTTCAAGAGATTATAGCAAATTGTAACGCGTGAATCGTGAAACGTTGATGAAGATGGAAAAGCTTGCACTTATTAAAAATTCTCTAATGTGAAAAACCAATGTGAATTTGAATTACGTACCGAAAGCTGCGCTGTAAATGAATTCCTTATTCTCTCAGTCCATTTATGATTTCCAGTTACAACTAGTTTAGCCCCTGTTTGGTACCCATTAAAATTTTCATTCTCATTCTTCTACTCATGTTCAACCACACATTTTTCAATAAAATAATATTTTCCATCACATCAATAACTTTTCCTTCTTTTTCAACCACAAATTCTCCATCAATCTACTATTCCAGAATACATTCTTCCAAAATAATGTGAATCAAACACACCCTTGATATGGAAAGTTTCGATAGCAGTAGTTTTAATGATATTTTATTGAATATGTAGTATATATTTTAAAATTAGAAATATATAAGGTATTTATATTTCATATACATTTGCGGTTTTTTCCAATAATTTGCTATTAGATATTTGGGAGAGTAGAGCAATATTTTGGCCCGTTTGGCAGCACCTTGTTTATCGTAGGAGCTTTTTTAAAATAGCTAGTTTCTTGTAAAAGAGTTTTCTAAGGTAGTACCTCCTATCAATTTTTTCTAAAAGCTTTTCTAGTTTGATAGAACAATTTCAGAAAATTATTCAAAAAAAATTATAGACGATTTCTTAATATCAAAAATAGGTTTTAACTTTTTAAATTATGCTGCTTTGCCAGTGCAATTTAACACCTTGATTGACCGATGAACTTGTGAAAAAAATGATTGAATGACAGAGTGATCGTTCTTAAAATAGTTCAATGATGCAACGACATGTGGCATTCTATCATATAAAGTGTTAAAATCCTCTGACAATGTAGCAAGATTGGCATTCGGTAATTATGAGCGTACATAATGCCTGTATATATATATATATTTATTTATTTATTTTTAAAACTCCCGTCAAATGGTCCTATTTAGTAGGGGTGTGCATGGTCCGGTTCGCTTCGATTGTCTTTAGAATCGAACCAAGCCTAAAATTTTCAAGTATTTAGTAAATGAAATCGTCGGGTTTAAATTTAATTATGGAACCGTTCGAGTTCGGTTCCATTTGGTTCGATTCGATTCGGTTCCGAGATTTCGTATAATAATTAATTTTTTTTATGTTAAAATCACAAGAAGAGGAAGATGACTAGTTCACAATAATATAACGGTAGAAATGACACTACGGTAGAATAAGAGATTTTGGTAAAATTTAGGTCAATTTGATTAAGTTGGGCTGGCTGAAAATTAGAAATAGTAAAATCATATTTTGGGTTTAGAATAAATTAATGAGTTAGCAATTCATTTAAAAAAATAAAATAATTTAACTTATTTAAGATAAAAAATTAAAAAAAATTAGGGAGATTCGATTCTTATTCGGTTTTTCGGTTCTTGATTCAGATACACGTTCGAGTATTTAGTTTAAGAAGAACTGATCGGTTCAGTTCAATTCGGTTCGGATTCGATTCGATCCGATTTGGTTCGAGAGTTTTGTTCAACCACCCAAATATATATGCAAGGAAATTTACAACTTACACCCAAATATTTATACAATCATAACATCATCATTTACACTCTATCACGTGAAAATACATTATTGAATGTCAAATCAAATGTTATGCTAAATGTACACTTGGATTGTACATTTAATATTTTTTATATCTATAAAAATAAATAATAGAACATAGTTATATCTTCCCCGTTTGGCTCCTCTTTCTCATTCTCATTTTTTTTTATCTTATTTTCAACCCCACGATTTTTCATAAGGTTATTTTACACGTAAATAAAAAAAATCATTCTTTTTCAACCACGCTTCCACAAAAAAAAAAATATATTCCAAACATTGAAAATGGTAAGAAAAGGGCGTAAATATTTATTAATTAATTTACATATTATTTGACTGGATTATTACAACAAAGCCACCCACAATTTGGATTGGAACAGCTTGACACAGGTAAACCAGCGAACAGGCTTTCAATTCGTAATCGGTTATCGACGAAATAATTAAACGACTTAGCTTTGAACACCTGAATCCCAACCCTTCCGATTCGATCGTCGATTCCTATAATCAAGGATGGCCGAAGAAGGCGGAGGGAAGAGCAGAGGCGTCGCGACGGCAGTCAGCGAGCAGCCTCCGCCCAATTATTGTTACGGGACCTTCCAAGGCGTGGCAAATTATCAGCCGCAACCTACTGTCTCTCCTCCTCCACCGTCTCACCATGTCATCGGTTTCCCTCAGCCCATGCCTCCTGCCGGCCTCTCCGGCGCTCCGCCTCATTACTATCCTCACGGATATCAAACCGTTCCTGGTACTCTTGATTGGATTTGAAATTTTTATTATGATATCTTGATGTACACATCGATGAGCATTTAGAATATCTTGGTTGAATTATAACTTTTGTTGCGATGAATCTAGCTGAAAAGAAATAAAACGATTCACGTAACAGGCCAATGTTTATTCTGTAACTTGTTATTGGTTTGACTATAAAAATGTTATGTTGATGTATTTAATGTTTATGAAAGAAATAGCTGGGAAAGTTGATATATTGATTAGTTGCATCAGGAAAAGACAAATCCCTACTTTGTTCTTTTAGTTGATACATTGATCAGTTGCATCAGGAAAAGATAAATCCATTTCCTGTCGTTCTTTTAGTTTGTTATTCCAAACCCATTGGATGCGCTATTGGCTTTGTCAGGTGCTGTCATTGGCGATTTCACTTTATTACATGCTCTATATAGTTTGTTAAGAAGGAATCTAGTGTTCACTGAAATACATAATCAAAATCTTCAATTTAACTCAACTGTAAGAAGGCGAGGGTATGGTGTTTATGGTTTGCTGTTTTTTTTCATATTTTACCAGAAGTACCCCTTCAAAGTTTAGGAAAACGAGAACGATCACTTTGGACGAGTTTTATGGATTCTAAATTTTTGACATCGGTTTTTTCCTTGTGCTTTATTGGTTTTGTGTTTGTCCTCCGTTGTCTGATACTAACAAGGCGACATAGTTTTGAAGTTCATGCTGTGCTTCAATGTTTTTGGTGATGCATGTGAAAATCATTCTACCACTACTCAAACATGCATGTTATAGGACTTAATGGAAAACTAATATTGTTCATAGATACAGTTCCAATGTTCCATGTGCACTTCTTTAGAGGACTACCATTTTATGTTTTGCATTAGTTTTAACTCCTTTTCTATTCTTGCTATTCTAGGTTATGCTGTCGCTGAAGGGCGACCTTTTAGAGAGCATCGGCTTCCTTGTTGTGGTATCGGGATTTGATGGTTCCTGTAAGTTCTCATTCTCACTTCTACAGTTTATTGACAAATGATTTTCCTCTCTTTATTTGGCGATAACCTGTGTTCACGAAGTCTTCAAATAGTTCTGGATAGTCCACTCTTCAAAGATTTATTTGGATTAGCATTTTGCCCCCTTCAAAGTAGTTCAAATATTTATGCTTCTGTTGTGTAGTCAATTTTCCTATATTTTGTCACTGGCACCAAGGTACCATCTCAAATGCTGTAAAGGGAAAATAGTCATAGTTTTGATTGAGGAAATAATGAATCAAAAAACTAATTTTATTGTGAAGAAATGTGGTTGAACACTAGGAAGTGCTGCAAATTGGAGGCGAGGCAATTTACCAAGTTCTTGATATATGGTTGTTATAAGTTTTTACCCTATACTGCAAATTTTCCGCCCCTTTAATGCTGAATTTAGACTAAAATTTGGTCAAGGTTATCTAATGATTATAGTATTGCATGCATAATTTGTAACCTCTTCTAAATGTGAGTTATTGACTGATTTTATTTGAATTTGTTTTCAAGGTTTATAATTGGTTTCGTGCTCGGGGTTATTCCCTGGTACATTGGAGCTTTTATACTGTTATGTGTTCGGGTGGATTACAGAGAAAAACCTGGACTTGTTGTATGCACTCTTGCTGTAAGTGTTCACTGTTTAACATTTGATTTCTTGTCTGAACTGTGAACTACTTTAAGGATTACTACTGCTTATTTGCTGAGATTTATAAAATCCATATTTTAGCACAATCTTCTAAAGTTCTTCATGATGACTTAACTCCCTTCTTTAAAGTATTAAATGTTATGTTTCTTGATTGTGTTACCTTGCCCACATTGGACCTATCATCACAAACTAGAGATGCACAAGTATAATTTCTTTCATTAAAAAATGTGACATAGACTAGATGCATAAAAGAACTGATTTGATGGTGAAGAGAGATGCTTATTGCATAAAAATTAGTAATGATAACAGTAGGTTCCCTCTTCATCTACCCCTGAAGGTTAAGTTATGTTAGACACTTAGTGCACTTATATTTTAGCTAATTTTTACTTCAAGAGACTATCAGAAATTGTTTTGGGTGTTGAAGCCACCAACATAGCGGTCACATGTTAATTATAAGGGATTATTTTATTGACTTGAAAGATAAGAAGGGAATATAGATGATGTAAAAGACACGAAGAATTGGTTTCTCCACGGGAGAATAGAAAGTTGGGCTTGCTTATGCTTGTTGGAAATTATTCATGGATGCCCTACAATAACTATTGACTGAAAAAGGAAAAAAAAGAAAAAGAAAAAGAATAACCAGTGGCAGATAGGCTGCAAATAGAGTAAACCTAATTATTGTATCTTGCCAGAGTTTGGGCCAATTTTTGAGCAGTAGGTTTTTGGCTTCAGAACACTCCAATTATTATATTCCATACATGTGATTGTGGCGCTCTGTTTCGACGACTCAGCTTGAAATTCTACATGATTTGCAATATTGTTATCTTGACTTATGAAAATTTATTATTATTGGTTTGTTACTGCAGGCAACTCTTGCTGTAATTGCTGTTACTCTTGGTGTGACTCAGACTCTTGCATGGTGAAGTTTTTTCTAAGCTGCAGAAGTTCATGTACATTTCATAGTAAAATCCCACGTAAAGATATCAGAAGTAAAAAAAGCCTGGTGGTTGGAATGTTATCTCCTGCTTGGAGTTTGACTCATATGTACTTCTAAATATATGGTGACTTGTTCCTTGATACAAATTATGATTTATTCAATTCACATTTCTGGATTCCCCATACAAGTTTATCAAATTTTTTTAGTGCAAGCTAGTTTCTCTTCCTTTCAAGGGGAAAAAAATTTGTGACCGACCTGCTAAAATAGGGCCAGTCCATCTAAAACCTTTACCGTCCTGGGCCTGGCCCAACTTTATTTTTTAAGGGCAAAAGTTATAAAGAAAATTACCTAAAACCCTTCTTTTCAAGATTACAATTCAAAAATAAGGAATAAAGTGTACAATTCAAAAATCGGGTGGTAAATAGAATTATTAATTATAATTAATAAAATTCTAAATCTACATATTTCATAACCCCCACCCCCCAAACCGGCCAAGAAAGCCCTCCCTCCCTCTATCATCTACACCAACTCCGACGGACCGACGGCATAATCAACTCCGGCCACCTCAAAGCCACACCCATCATCAACTATAACATCTTGAATGAGTCCAATCTCCACCTTGTTCTTCGGCTCCATGGCAATGCCAAGAAGGTGAGGTAGATGGAAAAATTTGTCACCTATCCTCATTTTTGTGCATCTAGTAGTCGGCGCAGCAAGCGTCGGTGTTAAAAGTAGTACCATCGCTCGATGGTGATTCTTCTTTTCCATAGCCATGTTTTCTTGCATAAATGCCAACCAGTTTGTGTGAGTCGACTCAGAGAAGTCAAATCGAATAGAAATTCTTCAACTTCGGCAATGAAAGCTTCCTCTCAATTAATAATTGAGCTTTCAATAATGTGAGGTCTATGATTGGTGGATTCAATTGATTTTTCTCCAAATCAATGGACTCGAGGCTTGAAAACTTGCTAAATCGCAAACGGGTTTGATGTGAAAGTGGTGGTTGTGGTTATGGATTGAGGCCCTGGTGGGAGTCCCTTATTCAATCTACCGACCTAAATACTGTGTCGTATTTTGGGTGCTTGTTTAGCTTGCTATTTTGGGTTGCGGTGGTGTGAGTTGTGGTGGTGGTGGGTTACTAAGTGTGCGTGGATCTGTTTGTGGTACGCGTTCAAATCTGTGTGGGATGGTATGTGCGTCGTGTGTGGTGCGATTGGAGGCGGTGGGTGATGGATTGTGGTCGTGATCTATGTATGATGAGTTGGAGGTGGCAGTGGTGGTCTAGGCACGGGACCTACCCACGGCAAAATCATCAAGTGCCTCCAATTGTGAAACTGGAGGGCTATTGGCAGCAAGTTGAGCAAGCTTAGGATTTTGAGAGTAATGATTATAACTCTGGATGAATCAATTGTATTCAGAAATTTGTAAACAATTTTCGTCTCTTCTTTGGCTTCAATGGTGTTGAGTTATTGCGATACTTTGTTTGTAATTGTAGTTATAATACTTCAGCTTCAGTGTGTTGAGTTATTGCAATACTTCATAGCATAATCCATAATTGTATGCCACCACATTTTGT
>CAIGRP010072929.1:0-18630 GCA_903798385.1 Fraxinus cuspidata | reverse complement strand
GTAATGAAGGCATTGTTTTGAAAGGTTATACTGATTCTGATTTTACTGGAGATTTAGATAAAAGAAGGTCCACCTCTTCTTATGTATTTACTTTGTGTGATGGCTGCAATAGTTGAAAATCTCAATTGCAAAAACTTGTTGCCCAGTCTTCTACAGAGGCAGAATATATAGTTGCATGTGATGCTGTTAAGGAAAGCCTTTGGCTGAGAGGGCTGTTAAGTGAAAATGGTTTTGTAAACAATCCTGTTAAAACTTATACTGACAATCAGAGTGCTATACATATCAGCAAAAATCCCATGTATCATGATCGTACCAAACATGTTGATATAAAGTTTCACTTTGTGAGAAACATGGCTGAAAGGGTCTGATTAGTCTAGAAAAGATTCAAACTGAATTCAATCCCTCTGATTTGGGAACCAAAGTTTTTCATTTGAATAAATTCAAAAACTGCTTGNCAAACTGAATTCAATCCCTCTGATTTGGGAACCAAAGTTTTTCATTTGAATAAATTCAAAAACTGCTTGAAAATCCTAAATGTTATTAATTTACAGTAAGTTTAGAATAATCAAGTAGAGATATGTTTGAATAAATACAAATTTTTACTGTTTTATTTTTTAGGTTAAATAAGAGTAAATGAAACAAAAATGAGTCTTTAGTACCTATAAGACATCAAGAATTACTCAGCAAGGTGGAGATTGTTATGTAATTTGGGTTGCCTCAAATTCTTGGTCCATCTGTTGGTGTTGGGCATGTGTCAAAACAGAATTCCTAGCCTAAAATTTATTTTCTTGGTCTTATGATGTGGCCCTACACTTGGCCAGATCTTCACCGTCTGATCTGACTCACTCTCTCTGCCTTAAGTGTTTTATTTGGATGAGACGGTTCAATGCCTTTTGTGGGAATGCTCTCTGTGTGTGTGTTAGGGTTTTTCATTCTCGTCTGCCATTTTCTGTAAATCTTAGTGATTTTTTGTGAAATCTTTTGTATAAATCTGAGTGATAAGGCATGCACTGTACTTGTTGTAAAATAGATGAGATTGTGTATATTCTGAGTGATTTGAGGTTAGAGAATCTGTGAAGAAATCTCTGATTTCTTCGTACATTATAACTGTTCTTGGTGATTTTAGTGGAGCTAAAACTTAATCCCTTTGTGTGGATGCTTAACGAGTGAGTATGCCTAAGGCTGAACATCTGGAGCCTTTTGTGTGAAAAATTATCTTGTTCTTTATTTTTCTTCTTATTATTGTTTTTTTTATGTTCTTTGTGAATTTTGGGACCAACCGAACAACTACTTTCAAAGTAACAAAAATAAAAGCAATGACTCTAATGTTGAGAAATCATGGTCCGAAATAGAATTCCTCACTTCTTTCAATCATTCAAAACTAAACTGTTCATGAGAATTTTATTTTACACGACTTATGTGGTAACAAAAATAAAAAGGAAGAACTCAAGTTATAATATTATTTCCCATAGACAACATTCTCGATCCGATTCGATCAGTCCCTTGAAAGGTTTTTTGTGCACTCAAAAAGATGGCATTACCATTGATTTGATTGATTAGACCAGTCTATTTCATGGAACGCGTTTATTGGTTTTAAGTTGACAATTGTCAACTGTTGGGCCATTGAAGACGTGTACTGCATTATGCCAGCATGCATTTGTTTACATTTTGATTTGTTCATTATCATGCTTTGCTATTCAGTGGGTAGGCAGTGTGATACCGTTTCTTTCACTTTCAAGCCTAACATAATGAGGTAGCGAAAGTTTATATGAAACAACAAAATCTCACGAATACTTAAATTTGTCTATTTGAAATATCAAATACTAAGAAATTTCTCAAAATTCTATATTAAAATCAAGACTTACAACTCATATTAAACGTAGTAAATAAAGTCTAGATAATAACTAAACTCCTAAATAACGACTAATTCTTGATAATAATAAAAATTAAAGATATTAACTAACTCTAAACGGAATTAAAATTCTAATTTAATTATAATTAAGAACTTTATTCACAAAAACGAAAAACAAGTTTTCAGAGCCTAAACTAAGGAATTGGGCCGAAACGCACACTCCAAAGAATTACTTCTTTCGACCCTGCTCCCACTTTTTCATAAACTCTTTTGGTATTGTTGGTAATGGCACTTGTGGTTTGATCATTTCATCAGTATGTCTTATAGTTTCTTCTATTCTCAAGTCTACATAAGATATCAACTTTGACATATTCATTCAACGGCATGAACTCGTCTAAGAATTTGGTCAATTTGTTGAAGTTTTACATTTCACAATCTCATGCAAAATTTCATTTGTCAAACTTTAGACGAGAAATTAAATCTACGGTAAATAATATTGAATTAAATATGAGTAACTAGTGAATCTTACGTAAAGAACCATTATCTCATACTTATTTTAATATTTAATTTTCTAAAACTTTTAAAATGTATCACAAAAAGAAGAAGGCATTGCCATTGATTTGGATTATGATAAATGTGGTCATATGTGTTAACCACTTTTCTTACTTCCCAAATTTAAGTTGACATTTGTCAACTGGTGAACCATTATTTTTTTAGTTATTTTAATTTTTAAGTTTAATTTGATCGAGTGGTGACCAAACTTGCTATGAGCTGTCCTACATCACGGGAGGGTTTGGGAGCGATTTGATCGAGTGTTGAACGTTACACAAATAGAGGAAGGGATTGGAAAGAAGAACTCTTGTGTGCCCACAGACAGGTAATGGTTGGGTAAATATGATAATTATCGCGTACTTAAATTTTATTTTCTTGTTGTATTAAGAAAGAAAAAGATAATTCATAGGATCCATCATACCTCATTATAATTAATTAATTTTAGACAAGATCGAACTTCATGAACATTATCCGCTCACTCTCTCTTTTGAGAGGCTAGGTCACTGCTATTTGGTTTGACGAAATGGCCGACAAATTTTCGACCAGCCAGAAAAGATGAATTTTGAGCACAAGATCATTTTGTGCAATGCTTTTGTTCTACTACCAAAACAATAGGACATCTCTAACTAGCTTGATCAAGTTAAAGGGATATGTCAGAAAAAATGAATTTTGAGTAAACGATCTATGTGCTTTTAGCTTTAATGCTTTGTTGAACATCCTCGTCTAAAAACTTAAATGACTAAAGTGGAGTGCGTTTAATTATTTAAATTCTATCTTTATAACAAATCTCATCATCTTGACGTTGGATTGAGGCCATGAAACTCATTGAACAAAATTGTAAAATTATTTGACAAGAAAGTTGAACAAATTCGCAATAATGATGTGACAAGATTCTTTTTAGGGTTTAGATGGTAGAGGATTTTCCAAGTTTTCTTTATAAAAGGATGTGTTTAGAATTCTCTCTTGGATTGAAACCATAATATCCCATATAGGAACATTGTTTAAAAAATTGATTTGAACTCTACTTTTGCTTTCTTGGTAAGATTCTTACTTCTATCTCGTTCGTTAAAAAAAGTATACAACTCAACTTTCCAGCTGTTGGGAATGGGAAGCATATATCGACTAGGCAAAAGCCCATTCAAATTTGCACTAATTCATTCACGATTGATTTATTTGAAAATAGGGGTACAAAATACTGATTACTTGTTGTATACATTGGATTTTGATATCAGATAAAAAAAAATTCAAGATAATATATTGTTGATTGTATTTTATAATACTGCATAACAAATATAACACACACAAAAAAATAAAAAAAATAAAAAAAATTTGAATAACGGACAAATTGAACAATACAATGAATATTTTTTTAATTCTTTTGTCGAGACAATGAAAGTTGTTTTCTAGTTGTTTTTTGTTCTCTGTTTCGAAGCATCACATCCATCTAACACATTTTTTTAGCTAATCTATAACTTTAACGATGATCTTATATTCAATTTATGTTGCAAGGGTTTAGTTCGGGACACTATACGATGAAATAGCAACTCATATTTTATGATAGGCTTTAGAAAAAGAAATAACCAAATCTAGATAAATAAAGGATATTAAAACATTTGTATTTGTTTGAGTCAGGGTTGTACAAGGTTGCTTTTCCCCGACCTTCAATTATTAGCAGATTAAGGAGTTAGATAAGATGATGACATAATAAGGATTAATGACACTAATTATTGCTAATAAAGATTGCAGAATAAAATAACCCAGTAACCAACTCCTAACTCCAGTTTTATTTTATGGTTGGTTTAGAAAATGTGGTTCAAGGTGACTATATGTGGAGGAATTCGACATAAATTGATACAACTCTTCAGAATTTAAGTAATTTCTTAAGTTTCTTATTTCAGTTCCATCACAGTTCTGGTGTTCAATGTTTGAAATACAAAATTTCTTAACGATCGTAATTTGAATTTGTTTGGGATAGATTTTTTTAATGAAAGAATGATTTTGGTTGGAGAATGTGTGGTTAATTAAAAAGTAGAATTTCATATAATGTTTGGTTGAAACGATTTGGAAGAAAATGATTTTTGTTGTCATTTTATATGCCATAAGTGTACGGATCGTAACAAATAATAAAGTTGACCTAAGAATCCGACTTACCATTCACACGATAACTACTATCTAACCGTCGATTAAATTACTTATAACTTCAATTTGATTGAAATATACCAAAAAGATAAAAAAAAAAAATTTTTAGGAGAGGTCAAGTGTTAGGATTCACGTCTTCACTATAATTATCCACTTAATCTCAATCACCAATTTTTGTAATATTGATTATGTGTATCCGATCGAATTCTTCTAACATATTCAAATTGATGGTATTTAACTAAATCAATTTCATATCTCTATATGAAATCAAATACACCTTAGTTAAACGTCATAAATCTCTAAAAATCCATAAAATGATTGTAACAACTAGAAAATATATCTCTACACTTGTTACAAATTATTGACATTTACTACGTGGTCTAAATAAATAATTTGCCTCTCGACATAATTATTGCTCACAAATCAATGAGTTAGTGACCGATTATTTAATCCAAGCATTAAGAGTAGAAGTAAACACATTCATAACATCAATTGGAGATTTATAACTTTTTAATTAAAATTAATACTCAAAATTATGTTACAATCATTCATTCTAATTAATTATTTAATTACACATCATGAGAGAATAATAAATCAAAAATGAATTAAAATACATCATTGAATATTAAAGAAAAATAGGAAAAATATGAAAATCTTATACCAAATTTCGCCTTATCTTATAAAATCTTGAAAATCTAGTTTATTGATTGATTTCTTGATTCTTTCCTCCTTTTAAACTTTTATATCTCCTATTTATTGGCCTTTTTTCTTTTTGAAAAAATATTATTTTGAATAGTAAATTTTTGGAGAATATGAGATTAAAAACTAAGAAAAATTTGTGTTTACGATTATAAGATTTTTATTGTATGAATGTATGGTTAAAATGAGTATGTACAAAAAAGAGTTTTAAAATAATTTGAGATAAACAAGGGCATAGTATGTGGACAATGAATCTTCCAAGCCTCGGTTTGAATACATGTGCATGATAAAATCCTACAAGCCATTTTCAGTTGTTGTACTAAGACATATATAATAATAGAACAAGATTTAGGAAAAATCCTTATTCTACTTAATTTTCACTTTGAGAAGAAAAATGAAATAATTCTCTTTTCTAATTGGACTCTTTTTCTCAAGTAACCTTAGTCCTTCATCTTTTAATGTTTGCATGCAATAGAGTCGTCTTCATCCCAAGATCATTAATAATTGATCTGATGCAAGTTTTGGAGCTTGCAGTTTAATCATTGAACTTTCTAAATGTCAAATTTAACTTCTGAAACTTGTGAATTTTTATAGAATTAATACTTTCAATTTATCGCTTACAATTTGGTTAATCTTCAATTGATTTGAATCTACTTCAATCAAGCTTCAAATATCATTATTCAAACCAATAGTTTCCAAGTTGAATTTTTCCCCACAATTAACATAACTTAAGTAGATATTCGCTCAATTTTTATATAATAAATAAGAATAGAAATTCGAATAAGTGCATAACTTTTTGTAAAATCATACCCAAGCAAGCTCTTAATCTTTCCGAAATAATGAAATATCACCACGTACATTTCAACAAAAAATGCCACATGAAAAATATACAAATACAAATGTTTAAGAACACAATTTTAAAATTAAAAAGTAATAAAAATATAATTAAAATTAAACATGTTGCAATTATATATCACACAATTTATTAGCCAGAATTACATACAACACAATTTATGAATTACAATCACATTAGTCATAAAAAACTCTATTAATAGGTCACAAATCATGTAATTAACCGGGTGTGACCCATTACTCTATTCTTCTCACTCCACCGTATCTCACCTCTCCCCGTCCATTCTGTCACGTTAAGTTCATGTTTGACATCCATTAGTTTATTTTATGATTTACTACATGAACATTTTCAATCACATATTTACAAAATAAAATATTACACACATATATAAAAAAATTTCATACTTTTTAATTACACATTATCATAAAAATACTAGTCAAAACTTATTTTTTTAGAATCAAATAGGCTCCAAGGTTAAGATCTACACCCACCGTACGGTCGCCGGGGGAGATTCTGGCATGGTTAAGACTTCGAGGGTAATGGTTACGGCCGAATCGCAAAAGATTGGGTTGGGTTCACAAGAATTACAAGTGGGAAAGAAGGACAGACCACTGATTTACTCGGATCAGCAAGATCTGGGACATCACGTGGCTATTAATAGTTGCCAGCTAATTGACTTTGAAAGTGGGACCAACTTACGCGTTTCTTCTGATTGATTGGATGTACAGCACTTAAAATAGCAGCAAGGTCCCAATCTTTATCAGAGTTTCAATTTCATCCTTACTCTTTAAAAATAAGTATTTATATTTGTTCTTTTTCGTAGCACTAAACTCTCTAATAGAAAAAAAGAATTGTCAAAAACTCGTGTATTGTCATCTATATTCATCATAAATTCTCAGCATTAATAAATATCCCAATTTTATAAAATTCTAAATTATGCAAAGCAATTAGGGACAATCAATCTTTGCAAGCACATTTGCGAATCAATACACTAATCTTCAATTCATCTTCAATTTGGAGCAATCAACTCACTCAATTTTGATTTACTTTTGTTCACTGAGTCGTGCTACAGTTATCGAAAATGGTTGACAAATACTTTGACCGAACACTCACAATAGGGGGAGGACCTACGTTTTTTTGAAATTTTTTATTCACGCGGGGCTCGCATGCATGTGAGAGGTTGTCAAACTTATTGTCATCCATTTTCGGTACAAATAAAAAAATCCTTGTTCACTACTGTAAGTTTAACTAAATAAATATGTTGATCTTGACATACAAATAGTTGACAGTAAAAACGTGCTTTAGTTTATATATTTTTTATGAAAATATTTCAAGACGGGTGATGTGCATTGTTGTATGATTGGTGATCATATATTAATTTTAATAGCTAGATTGGCATATAACCTTAGTTAAATTTACGTGACAATTCGTACGATCAGATTTACAAGTAAATCGAAGTTGAATGACTTGGTTGCACCAATTTGAAGACGAGGTACTAAATCCATAAGCAAATTCAATTATTTTTGCCCATAACTAGGATGTGACACGTGGCATATAACCGACACCCTCAGAACCTTCATGCAACACCCTCGCTTTTTATCTCCTCTACAACCTCTAGTCGCTTCACTATTCCAAACCTTAGAGACTTGCATCTCCTGCTCCATCATTCAAACCCTAACCCTAATTTATACAGACATACAATTCATTTGAGTGAAGATAGTGCAAATTTACGGACAATGTAAGTTGGTTTCAAATTTAATTGAAGTATGAAGTAATTCAAGATGGGATACAAGTGGTTTGAGCCGATGGCGAGGAGGATTCCGAAAAGGGTGTGGCTTGGGTACCAAATGTCAATGGGTTTACTCGTGGGTGGAAATCACACATCCTCCAGGTTTTGCACACGCTAAATTGTTCGTTTTCTTCGTTGTTTGGCTTTCTTCTGATTTGATATAATCTACTTGTGTTTTGCTTTGAATGAATCACTGTGCAATTTTAGATCTGGTACTTTGAATTGCTTAAAGATCTGGATTTGGGTTCAAAAGAGAGAATTTAAGTGTTAAAAATGGATTTGAACTTATTGAAATGGCGAATTATTCGTGGGTCATTCGTCATGCGTGTGGTACTGAGAGCTTTTATGTTTGTACTGGCTACGACTATTCTGTCGTTTATGCAAATGACCCGTGAGGCGGGCATAATTGGGCGAATGGTATCGAATATTGATGTGTGCCCATTGAGTTTTGGCTCGAACCAGGATTTAAATTTCTCCGGGCATCTGAAGCCCACATCCGCACCTAGTTTTATGTCTTCCCTTTTTGGGACAAATCCTATGCCGTGCGTTGAGAGCCAAAACTTCACTAAGAATGTGTTCAAAGAGCTAATGGAGAAGAATCTGTTGGATTCTAATGCTAAAGCATTATGTGTTGGGGAGGGATCTGCCTCCACAGTATTGGCATTACGGGAGTTAGGATTTTCCAATGCCTTGGGTGTAGATAGACATCCATTCTTCTCCCTTATGCAGAGAAGATTCGTTTATGAGCTCAACTTTGAGAATAATCATTTTGATTTTGTGTTCTCGAGAGATCTTGACAGGGTTTCTGTACCGTCTCTTCTTGTTCTGGAGATTGAGCGTGTTTTACATTCTGGTGGAATTGGTGCAATACTTGTGGGAGGACGCAATTTCCACTCGGGTAGCTTGGTAAGGTTGGCCACACCGGTCGTATCATTCCTGAAGAGTTCTGATGTTTTATATGTATGTGGTGTTGGATCCTCATCGCTGGTGGTGTTTAAGAAGAGATACGAAAATTTTTCTGCCTTTGAGCATTTCCAGCTTCCAGATAAGTGCCCGTCAGTTACGAAAAACAAAGCGTTTATGAAGTTTATGGAGCCTCTTGCGGATGGAAAGTCAGGGCAATTTGAGCTGGAGCCTGCATATCTGGCTAAATTCATAAACATTTCCTCAAGGAACAAATTAGTGTACATTAACATTGGTGCAGGGGAGTTTGCAAAAGAAAGTGTTGCAAAAATGTCCAAATACTATTGTTCTAATCACCATGCATGCTTCGATGTTTTTGTTATTGATCATAGAACATCTGTCCTCTCCTCATGTGTGACAGGTCCCGGTATCAACTTTATTTATCTTCCCAGCCTTTCTGGAGAGAATGCTGCTCGTGAAATCAACTCTGATGAATATTTTAGTGCACCACCAGATGAAGGCGGGTTTGACTTTATTCACTGGTTCAATGAAACAGTTGCTGATGGAGATTTCGTGGTCCTCGTGATGAGTGCAAAGCCGGCAGAGCTCAATATTCTTGTTGAATTATTTAAAAGCGGAGCAATATGCCGTGTTGACGAACTCTTCCTTAGGTGTTCAAATGAAGAAGATTGCAAATCAACTACATGTGAAGATTGCACGAGTCTTTTCAAAAACCTAAGGAAGAGTGGAGTGTATGTGCACCAGGGGTTGGGTGATTAAGCCTCGACCAAAATGTGGTGAATTTCGTATCTCGTTTTAGCCTTTGTTTTAATTTCGTGTGGAGTTGTTGGGAAATTAATCTGTATGAATTTCCTAACTCGTTTCAGTCTGTCGTTTGATTTCGTGTGAAGAATAAAACTAGGAGCCATGGTGGGTTGAGGTTATAATCTACCACTCTCCTCTGTTGAACTGAGTTTGATCTCCTTTACTAGTTGAATGGAATGATTTCCTCTTTGTTGTTCTGATTCTACATACATGTTAATGCTTTATATTTGGAAAACTGACAGGAAGGCTCAAGCTGTCAATAGGAGTTTGGAAAACCTTTTACGATGTCTGGTTGGAGTAAATCCAAAACAATGAGATAAGTCATTGCACAACCATAATTTTCTTAGAACTACTCCAAAATTCGAACTGCTAGAAAGAGCTGTTTGAGATGGTCTATGGTAAAAAAATCAGTTCACTTTTATGATAATAATCAATACCAAAATGTGAAAAGACTAGTTTAAAAGAAGAATATGGCTGCAAAAATGAAGCTGCATGACCACATTACATTAAAAGACTGAAGAATCGAACTCCAATACATGTAGATAAACGATGAATAGCTCAAAGCTTCAAAGAGGGTAACATGGTGATTGACTTATCTAATTAAAGAACAGTTTCCAACATATTCTATAATTCTAAGCTCTGAGAAGAAAATTGGTGATAATGCTTATGAAATTGATTTGTTGCAAAACTTGGGCATACATCCTACATTGAATGTTTCTTACTGTTATGTACCTTAGTTACTTATTATATTTTGGAACAGTAAGTAGAGTCAAGAATGTTCTGTTTACAATAGATTTTACTATACGTTTAGTTCATGTTTAAGAATTTTAAGCATCATGTTAAATAATATTAATAATTGTGTCATTTTCTGTAGTCTAGAGGTCATTGTTCAGTTTAAAAGAGTTCGTGCATCGAGAAGAAAACCACAAATTTATTTTCAAGTAAAATCAAGTTTATTACATCTCTTGCTTCTACTTTCAGAGTTTCCTTATAGTATCTTGTTTACGACATAACTCTCTTATTTAGGAAAATTCTAGTCCATGGTTCCCTAACATTACCATTTGTCTCACTTGGGGTCCCCATTCATTTTTGTGTCACATTTAGGTCTTCAAACTATTTCTTTTAGTGCATGTAAGGACAAATGAATGGAATTAGTTCAAATTTCTATTATATATAATCACTCGAAAGGCATGTATGTTGGAATTTGGAATGAATTAGAAACAAAGAACTCATTGCATGTGTTAATATATAATATTTCGGAGCATCATGCGATTGAATTTTAGGTGCGTTACAAATATGTTGTTTGGTTGTTGGTACTATGCAAGGCCAAATTCAAGATTATCCCGTCGAAGGGAAGTTTGGACTTAGTATAGTATCAAACTCTCTAATAAGTTTGGACGAAAAATTGGATGAAACATGATGCATATAGATACTTTTTAGACTCTTGTGAAGATATAGAAGACAACGATTTTGATGTTCTTAATTGGTTGGGGGTTAATGGACATACGTATGGTTACTTTGTCCAAACTTGCAAGGAATGTTATTGCAATTCAAGTGTCTACATGGCTTCAGAAAGTGTGTTTAGCGTTGGAAGAAAAATTCTTGATCCCTTTCATAGTTTTTAATGTATTGGTGTGCATTCAACATTGGCATGAAGGGTCTCTCTGCATGGAGAGATTCTTTATAATATGTGGAGGAATATAACAAATTGGACGAAGGCTATACAGCTAATTAGCTATTCCATGAATTATGTTAAGTATATTTGTTTTTTTGTCAATTTTATTGCTAATTCAATCATTATTTTGTGTAGAGTTTTCGGATCAATGAAACCAAATGAAGGCTAAATCAAAGTGATTTGTGCGTTTCCTTTTTTTTTTTTTCATGATGCATAATGTATTGCAATGTACACAACTCTTTATCACTAATATTAATATTTTTGTCTAAATATTTCTATTATTTTGTTGTCGGAATGCTGCTTAAAACTTATGGGACAATTTTATTATTTGGATTTTGGATGATGTAGTATTTTTATTTTCTTATTTATTGAGGTTGGATTATTATAATATTTTAAGTTGTTGGATGACTATAATATTTTTATTTTTACTTTTAAATGACAATTTTGATTGTTTTTTATTTTGTTAGTATGATTTTTATTACAGGAGAATAATTGTATGAGATGTAAATTTTTAATTTATATTGTAAAAAATTGTGCATAACACTATGAGTTTAGTTTCCTCTTCCCCTTCCTGATCAGTTCCTTTAACCATGGTTTTGCTTTTGTGACCAATTTCATTTAAACAGGTAATTCTCATTTATTATCCTTTTCTTCTACCCGTCAACCAAAAATCAAAAGATTTTTAATAGTGGCCACATTCTCTATGAAATTTTCCAGAATTAGTCTCTCGGTTATTAGGGACTTTGAAGTTGTCACCATTCACCACAAAACAAGAAAGTAAATTTCGCGTCCGTTCAGCCCTCATTATTTTTGCATCTTGCAATCTCATTTTTCCAATTGTGAGCCCCCTTAGTTTGATTATAGCGAAAAGTTTAACGACACTAGATGTTTCCCATTTGACTTTTTGTTTGAGATGCGTAGTACAATATGCATTACATTACATTCATTTTTACCGATGTATTCTATGTTCACATGTTAATGCGTTGAGGTTAATTGCGTAATTTTCCTTGACGAGAAGAGGGTATTTTGGTCCTTCACATCTCAATGGCTCAATTGATATTTATATGAATTTGACAAATGTGCAGTTTTCAATTTTTAAATGCACATGTTCCTATAGCAAAATGTGTTATGGTGCCAAATCTCATTCAAATGAGATCCAAACTCGAGATTGCATTTAATGAAAAATGAAGCATCATATAATGAGGGCTCACAGTTGGAAATATGCTTGCATCTTGCAATCTCATTTCGCGTATGATGCTTTATGTCTTTCATTAGAAAAGATCATACGCCGCAGGAATTAAAATTTCATGAAACAGAGATTTAAAGCTGCCCCGGAATAGTTCTGTTCCTCAGATATTTTCTTTTCAATTTTCTTGTTTCAAAATAACTTGCAATCTTTAGGTCACCTCATGATGAATTAAGTCATTTGTACATCAGAAGTGTACATCACGTTTGACGGCATTGAAGTTGGTACGATTTGATTGGTGAAAAAATTGTTTATTTTTTAAAATTGACTAATAGCATGTTGCCACGTGATACATGTAAAAAGTTATGTACATGTAGCATGATTCCCTCTGGATAGACCAATTTTAAATTTGTATCGGAAAACCAACTAGCAATAAAGTTGACTGCCGATGGTTTTAAAATGGGAGATCCGAATATTTATCTTGGTGGTAGTTACTTTTTGGTTTTGTATGTCTTGGAAGTGTCACATAATTAATTCATGCCATGCTATCAAGTATTATCTAAAATACATCATAAGATGTTCCAAGCTAAACATCCTTTTTCTCCCCTTCTTTATAAGACATCTTTCAGCTAACATGAATCTCGACGAGAAAAGGATAATTTTTCTTACTGAATTCGGAAGGAATTAAGTGTGTCCGACCTGCCTCCTGCGGGCTGAATAAAAACTTCCCATTTTTAAGCAATTAAAGAAAAAATCAATGCAAATGCAAATGACAATGTAAATAGCATGAATAATATTGGCCAAGTGTGAAATGTGAAGTGAGATTCGACTCCGCCTTGTTTTAGCTCATCCAATAAGTAATAAAGTCTTTCTAACGACTCTTCCACCATGTTGGTATGAGGGTTATCGAGAGTGCAAGCTCCCCTTCCCATCCAATCTCTTGTTGGGTCAAGTCCCGCCATGAGTTTGATAATCTCAACTTTGATTTAGAGAACCATAATTAAAGTTTTCTTGCCACGTCAGTACCTTAATTATAGTTCTAATGTCACGTCAGTAGTAGAAAATTTTTATTCGGTCCATTGGGGGTAGGAGATCAATTTCATTGAATGTGTTACTCTATCCTTTGTGCAATGTCAATAGTGGTGTGAAAACAAATTATTGCATCTAAATTACAGGCTTGTGTGCTAACAAGGTATTATTTGCATCTAAATTAAATTTTTTACATGATATTCCTAAATTAGGATCATCCATCTGTTGCAACCAAGTTTTCATAAGTAGGTTCTCAATTATATTTAACTCAGCCGGTCCAGATTATATCAATGCCTTAATCTACTCTCTGCCTGTGCAAATAGATGTCCTAAAACTGGATATTTCAGATTTACTCTCATGTTTGTGATGAAATGCATCTTTTGGTCCTTTCAGCATCGGTCGTTTCCAAGCACAGTAGATTTGACTCTCTCTCAGGTACTTCTCCTTGTGTTCCCCTAATAAAACTCTCAATGGCTGAGTAATGATCTGGATGGAACTTTGAGAGGTTATTCATTCACTTACATTCTTGCAAATTTCTATGGTATAGCAGCTATAGTTACGCATTATCCAGGAAGCATAGCCGGGGCTTTGTGTAGTTATTAATGTCCTAGAATTTCGGCTCTGTTTCTTTTACAACAGAAAATTGTCATTAGCGTTGCAATGAATATAATTAAGGACAGCATGCACTGTAAAGGATTTGTGTTATCTTTCAACTGCAGATTTGTTTTACAGTTCCGATATTGACGGCCTTTCATTTCATTTGGTGTAACCTTCACTTAAATTTTGTGTGCTTCTACCGGGAAAATTGAGGGTAAGTTTGCCACAAATTCCTTGCACATTTTTTTGGTGGAACTGGAACTATGCAAACCAGACAACTTTATGTACTTGGCACATATCGTTTTGGGACTAGTCGACGAAGTAAAGTTTTCTTCTAGAACAGTTTATAGGATTACTTAGCTAACACAAAAGGCAAAAGCATAATTTGAGCATAAGCAAGAATATGGGGCCTATGGGTGTCATTGATTTACAAATTTAAGCTTACTTCTCAAGTTTGTGCTATGCACATTGCAGTTCAGAAATCAAAACAAGTGAAAGCAAAGCAATCAGAGAAATCTGCATTTTTCAAACCCTCCTTTGAGATAGCCTGTTTTTCCTGCAATTCCAAGCAAACTTTCAGCTGAAATAGGAACTCTCTCTCTCTTTCTCTCACATAAAACAAATACTAACAAGATTGATTCATTGTTCTAACTAAAATTGTGACTTCTTACCAGTATTGAACCGTCATATTTTTTTTAGCTAAAAGATCAACTAAAATGGCACCTCACCTAACATTTTCTTCCCGTCTTAGCCATAAAATCCCCCTCAGTGTCCCAACACATCATTCTTTGTACATCGTTGTTGTGACTCAAGTCTCCATAATTCAAGTCAATCTCCTTCCCAGAATGGACGACTTCGCTTTCTCTATGTTACTTCTTGTACTTCTCTTTTACTGCACCAAAACCTTAGCTCAATCACCAGCTCCGGCCCCGACACCAGCCGGTCCAACCAACATAACCAAAATCCTCGAAAAGGCCGGCCAGTTCACCATGTTCATCCGGCTTTTATCAATTACTCAAGCAGGAGACCAGATAAATACACAACTCAACAACTCAAACCAGGGCTTAACAGTATTTGTGCCGACTGATAATGCCTTTTCTAGCCTCAAATCCGGCACTCTAAATTCCCTAAGTGATCAGCAGAAGGTTGCATTGGTGCAATTTCATGTACTGCCCACTTTTCTCTCCATGTCACAGTTTCAAACTGCGAGCAATCCATTGAGGACTCAGGCCGGAAACACCGATAATGGGCAGTTTCCTCTAAATGTGACCATCTCGGGCAACCAAGTGAATGTTTCGACCGGTGTGGACGATGCCACGGTGGTTAACACAATATACACAGACAACCAGCTAGCAGTATATCAAGTGGACAAGGTTCTTCTTCCTTTGAGCATTTTTGGTTCACCTGCACCAGTCCCGGCCCCATCGGCACTAGCAAAGAAGAAGTCACCGGCTGCTGACGCCCCTGTATCTGGCAGTGATGATGTTCCGGCAGATGACTCGGGGACAATTGGCCTTGCCATGCATGGCATGCTGATGGTGATGACCCTTGGAGTTGGTGTCCTAGCAGCACGTTGGTTGTGATAATATAGATGGATATCTGCGCAACATGGATTCAGAGATATATCCATAGAGATCATGTAGTAAAATTTGCCCATTTCATTTACATTTTTATTCAACATTTTTTTTATCGTTGGGCCTCTATTTTCTCCCATTTGAGTAACTTGAGGTTTTGTAATCTAATATATATATATATATATATATATATTAATTTGTGTGGCATTTCAAAATTAACCTTCATTGAACTTTATAAAGTTAATTTTTGTTATCTTGAATAAATTCGTAAAGACAGTAATTTGAAGAGATTGATGAAAAGTTAAGTACTACTTTTGGAGACGGTTTCAAAGGCTGTTCTATAAGGTGAATTTATCCGGTGCTTAACTTATGTTCTAGAACCAAATTAATACATGTTACTAAAAGAATCCTTGGTGAAGTCTTTGTTTTGTACATATTGTTACTTGTCAATTGGATGTATGGTCTTCCAACCCTTTTAAGTAGGTAATGTTTCGTTTGTTTTAGTACATGTTATATTCTCCCAAGTCATTAATTAATATTTTTCCTCTTATCAATAATAAATTGGTGAGAACCTATTCAAAACTCCTATAATTCGAGTAATCCTTCAGTAAAAAAGGCTACTCAAGAAAATCGCACAATTTTCCTTTAATCAACATTACTTGTACGCGTGAAGATGTGACATCCAAGTTTGATTACATAAACAAGACATTACTCGATGGAAACAACATAGACGTGCTTCCCGAAAATTGGAACAAGACATTACTCGATGTAAACAACATAGACATGCTTCCCTAAGGTTGTACCCTAGATGATCGATGGTATTTGTCAATCGACATCTCCTATGTCTTTCAGTATTCAACAATTTGTTAATAAGTTGTACGCCCGCGCTTTTGAGTCATGACTCAACAAGCCCGTTAAGGAACTACGGCTTAGGCATTTGTGCTTTGTGGTTACGACCGGTGTAGAAGCCACATTGTGGAGAAACAAGTGACATGTGGGCCACTGAACCCCATACAATTTTTTTATTTTAATAATTTATTTTTTTACTTTTCTTAAAATTTAAATTTTTAGTCTCCCCATCTCTTGAGTGTTGTACTGTTGTGCACGACTTTTTCCTAAATGTTCAAATCTGATATCATCACTCAATTTATCATTCAACTTTCCCACTGCTTAGCTCGTCAGTGTTGGAACTAATTTTCAGCCACCACACCATCTCTATTTTTTTTTTTTTTTGTACTCAACGTGTGATAATTATAATAGAAAGTCAGGAATAAAAATACAAACGTAAAAAAATTGAGAATATAAGTATGATAATGAACAAATGTTGAGAAATATGATGGTGCAAAAACTATTGGAGAGATAATGAATATGAAGTGTTCCACGAATAGGCCTAGAGTTATGTCATCTAATTCTAATAAACTCAACTTTGATACGAATTCCAATGCAATGAACAAAACTTAAAAAAAATTTTCCAATTGTAACAAATTCTACTGCAAAGAATATAACTTTTTAACTCCAACAAAATTATCCAAACAAATTCCACCGTAATGAACAAAACTTCAAAAAATTCTCCAATAGAAAACAAATTCTACTGCAAAGAATAAAATTTTACTCTTTAACTCCACTAAAATTCTCCAAACAAATTGCCCCAATTTAATTCCTCAACTCAATTAGTAGTACTTCTAAAGTCTATTTTTTTCCCCACACTATCTTCCACAAAATCCCTAATGACAAACTCAACAAATATGAACTAAATCCAAACACTACTTACTAGTAGAATTACCTTTGGCACCAAACTTGCTCGAATCACCACAAACAATAAAATCATCTAGTTCACAACTAACCTCATCTGAGTAAGAATCTAAGCATTGCTCATCTGCAGTATGACCTTGGGTGCCAAATTTGCTCGAATCATGAGCAACAAGAAATCACAAATAATTTAACAATCACCAAACGGGGTAGAAACAAGCCCTTTTTCAGAGTCATCGCAACTAATTCTTTCTTTGGCTAAAATCTTCAACTACATTCAAAGCATAAATAGCTAAAGCAGCATCTTTGTGGAGGCCTAATAATGCAAATGCATTTATCTTTAGCAATTGAATACAATGGCACCGCTGGTACTGGTGGCAAAGCATAATTATCTATAACTTCTGAACTCGACTAAAATGTTCATTAATATGAACCCTAAACCAAACTCCAACGATATTGAACCAAACTCAAAATCCACCTAAATTTCTAATTTTTGCTGATTAATCTTAAAAGATTATGTAGAACCTTGCAAGACATATAATTTGGACATTCTCTGTCTTTTTTTATTCTTACGTTGCTTTTCCTCCACCGTTCAAAAGAAAAAATAAAAAAATCTGATATAACAAAAATTTTGTTACAATCCAAAAGTGGAATATCAAACTTCAACCAATTTATTATAAAAAATGTGAAGAATCTAAGAACTTGAGTAACATGAAAAACATGTCAAAGCTATCGAGTGTTTAAACATTCAATACAAAATTAAAATATAGTTGGCCATTGGTATAATCAACCCTAAAATCTCAATTAATCCAAAATTTTCCAATTTTATTTTGATCGACCACAAGTATTATTATTTCCCGAAAGCACTTAAAACAAAAGGATATGTAAAGGTGAAAAAAATATTCATTCTATAATTAATTCCCTTGGAAAATGTAAAATGTTTCTGTCTACCAAATAGCAAGCGTGAAGTTGGATAGTGCCGGCGTGAGTCGGGGCTGCGGCAATGTGGCTACAACAGAAAAGGGAGTCGGGTGGTAGAACATAAAATATAGAGTTTGGCTTCTGTGTTTTCCAAAATGTGAGAATATAGGGTTTGGCTTCTATGGGCTATTAAATTTTATTTCCTTTGCAATTCTTAATGGACCAATTGCTATTTTTTTTTTGGTTCAAAAATTCACAATCAATGCACAATTCAAAAATCAGGTTTT
>CAIGRP010072918.1:0-10561 GCA_903798385.1 Fraxinus cuspidata | reverse complement strand
CCTGATTTTTGTATAAATAAACTTCTATCCTAATTTTTGAATTGGAAATTTTAAATACATGTGTGGCTGTAATTTTCTCAATTAAAAATTCATGTATAATACCGAAAATTGCAGATTTCATGGGTTTCAGCCGTTATTGGTTGAAAAAAAAAACATATTATTATCACAAATTGGAAGAGATAAAGAAGGGATTGTAGCGTCAATCGGGATTACTCTCTCTCTAATCCATCAACAACGAACTTTATTAATTACAACAACGTCGTCATGTTTATCACAAATCTCTTAGTCTTCGTCTTCTTCACAAATCAACATGTGGTGCATGAAAAGAAGTTCAAATATTCAACATTTGAACAAAAAAAGTTGGTGGATGATCGATCTTGTGACCTTTCGAAAGAATTCATTGAAGTGTGATTTGATCTTTATAGGTTACGACGTGACCTGAAATAAGTTTATTGTGACCTTGGTTGTCATGCTCTTGAGTCTTGACATCTAGTTTAAAAGGAAATATCCCACCTTAATGTGTGACCTTTGCATCATGAGTGTTTGTATTTGACCAAAATTGTGATGTTAATAGTTGTTTAACTTTGTAAATTTTTGTATGAATATATGACCTCAAAATCAATTTGTTAGTAATTAATTTTATTCACATATAGGAATCCTGACCTGGACGTACTGCTCGTGATATTATTATTATTATTATTTTTTTTTTTTGAAGTCACATTAATTTGACTATTTAAGTAATATATCACGGGCATCTGACATTTAAGCGTTTGTGACGTGGCAATGCGTGGCTTAATTCCTCTTCGATTGCTATAGATGTAGAGTAAAATGTTGCCTGCATATAAATTATGAAATGGATATGGAATAGAATATTTTAGGGATTTGGAGGTGCGAATGAATATTTCGTGGAATTTAAGTGAGAAATTCCATCATCTGGCGAGTTCATTTCGGATTATTAATTTTTTTATTATTTTAAAAAGTACATGCATGGTGATAGAATTTAAATGTAAATTACTATAAAATCCGTTACATAAATTCAACACGCTAATATCTCCACGAATTTTATATTATGTCGATATGAGTTAAAATGTCTTGTGGTAAAAAATAAATATATACTCAGAACCTCGATAATGATGAAATAATCTTCTCCGTCTTGAACAAATAATTCATCTAAACTCCGGCCTTTAATCTATTTCAAGGTTGGACATAATTTCATTCTACGCATGCGCTCTTTGAAGCCGCAATGTTTCAACATGTTCTCAACCATTATCCGAAGTTTGCATATATGAATTGAATCCTATCGATTGTTTTACTTGACAAAAGGGTAGCTTGGACCACCGAAAACGACCATTTTGTTATTTGCCAAAACCCCATCACTCATAGTGGGGACTTCAAAATAACGAATTTCTTTCTAATTTTATCAATTGACAGAAGCAAAATGATGAGATTTTGTTGAATATATGTGCAGTTATCAACTACCATATTGAAAATTTTAGATGGTCTATACGCATGCAGCATTTTTTTTTCATGGATACGACAAGGTGGCATGTTTGGGAGTGATTATAAATGATTATAAGTTGACAAGTCGTTGAGTTTTACAAAATACGTGGATAATAAATAATATTTTTAATCATACTAAATGAGTGATTAAAAATTATATTTGGCCAGTGATTATGGAAGTAACGATTACCACTATGCCTTTGTGGTCGGGAGAGTTCAGTGTCGGTGGATAATCATGCCTCACCCAGAGTAAAGAACTCGCTTTCAAGAACAGATAGTGGTTGCCTATTGTACACTTATTCGTACTTAAAAATATAAATATTTAATAAATTTTTTTTGTTAATTATAGCCTGATTTATCGTATATTTCGTTTATTAGGTAAAACTCGATAACTGGAAGTGAAATTGAAAGAAAGAAGCGGAAAATGACAAAAAATGACGAAATTCAAAGTTCAGGAACTTATTCCAACTTTTCAATAGTTGATTCGAACCACGAGACGATGATTGAAAAATTATAAGAGTTCAATTGGATGTAATTTGAAGATGAATGATCAAAATTATTTCAAGAAATGACTCAATAAGAATCCAGGAACTAAAGTGTAGATTTGAGAAAGAAGTTACACTGGGTAACCGCCCAACCATCAAAAATAAAATCAAGGGATAAAAATTAAGCTTGGGCAATCGCTTGGGTTAATTCTGCGCGACTGCCCAGGCCAAATCAGATGCCTCTGTGGCAAATTCCGGATTTGATTAAAACTCTTCATGGTGCAATTTCATTCCCGTGAAAATTGCATCTTTATTATTTCTAGACATAGTCACTTCAGGCTTATCACAATGTTTGTTTTCCACGCAACAAAAAGACAATGTCTTTCAGTATATTCTATTAGGCCATGTTTGATTTGACAATTTTTCCATGAACTTGAAAATGAAATTCCATCTTTCATCAAAAGTCATGTTTGATTGAGAAAATTTTCTTGACAATTCATTTCCATCTTTTGCCTCGCACGGTTCCAATTCCATGGTTTTGAGAAAAATCAATCACCACCAATTTGGTGAGATTTGGTTTTTCCAGTCTGCTTTTTTTTTTTTTTACAATGAAAATAAATTTTATCCACAATTGTAACAAATTCTATTATTTAATGCAGAATTTTCAAGTAAAACAAAGCCAAACGAATACCAGAAGATCGAAAATTTCAATCTTTTCTACGTGAAAAATTATACTAATCAAACACAATTAATTGACAATTATCAGGAAAACAATTCTAAGCAATTCAATTCCTTGAAATTTATTTTCTTTCCATCCAAATTCCACTCTTACAATCAAACGGACCTTATTTTTCCATATGAGAAAAGATAAGCAAACATACAAACTACCACAAGTTTCGCAATTTAGCCCTCCATTTCCAAAGGCTATTCGTTTTGTCCATGTTCATGTCAAATTAAAAGCTAATAAAAAGTTATTTTTTATTCAGTCAAAGTTAAATATTAATTTTAATCATGCACTAACAACTACTTGTTTATGTTGCTAATTCTGTTTAGAAGGATAAAAAAGAAAAAGAAAAAGAAAACTTTCATAGCCTTTAAACAATTCATCCTTGTCTAACATCCTAAATGCTTGATCTTAAAGTTCTTTACTTATTTACTTCTTGTGAGTCATTGAAACAAATAATTATAAGTTATCGAACTTCAAATATATCACATTCTTTACCAAAATCCAATAAGAATTTTGGAAAAATTGAAAAAGGTATACCCTTGGTTAATCGAGTTATAATCATTACCCCGACTCTATAACAATCTTCAGTATTTCAATCAATTTAAAAGTAATATGTTATCAACTATAGTCGAAGAAATTTACAAACTAGAAACTATAATCATAAATTTCGAAATTCAACAATAATTCAAAAATCACAATCTACGAAAATCAAACATATTGCCTTATTTAGTTACTTCGGATATATTATCAAAGTCTTGCTAGGGATTCAAAAGAATAGTAGGAAGTGTTGCCCCTAAGATGTCGGGCCTACTCATGCCACGTCAAGTACGATTCCGACGCATTCCTACCGTAATAACAACTGTAACATGGAAGAAATGGACACGGAAGGTTCTTTACGGCACGAGACAAAAATATGATCGAGCTCCGGCGAGTAGAATGAAAGCGATTGCACTAACAACAATCACCGAACAGAATCCAAACTCATTTTTGTTACAACAAAACGAGAATACGTGGAAAGATATGTGAAGTGTTAATATATTTCCTTTCAAGAGTTTAAACGTATTCATTGGATATATGAGTGTTGATTTCATTATCAATCATCCAACCCCTTTTAAGTTACAAAAAGACCCTCTTTATACTATACTGATTGACATGGTGACCGTTGGATCAGAACTGCGTAGCCTCATCTCCCTAACTAAAACTTCATATCACTGTCTATTCATACAATTAATACATTGATAAAGGGTAAGCCGCCCTATACAATGGACTGTCATACTGACAAACTTTATTACATGTGTTACATCAATCACTTCTGAGAGATCTTCAAATCTATTATAAGAGACAGCATCGGCTTTATAAGCTTCTAACAAGTTTGGGAGCCTCGGAGAGATCTTTGAAGATGGTTCTCGGATTGGAGGCGTAACAAGAAAAAATCTATGAGAAATATGTAATTACTTAGAATAGCAATTTTTTTTAAATGACATTCACGATGGACTCCCTTTCTAGGAATATTTTGGCAAGGTTGTTCAAGAAATTTGTGGAATGAATATAGCCAATATATTTTTCGGACTTTTTGAGAACAAACGTTGTTGGGTTTTTTTTTTTTATTTTTCGCGCAAAGGGACGTATTAATTTTTTAGCGAGGTATTTTTACACATCAAATTTTTCCTTGTACTTTTTTTTTTTTTTGGTTATAGCATAAGTACAGTTTTTTTAATATTTTAGTATATATATCAATTTTTTTCCTTTTGTTAATTGAACAGAGCTATGTTACGTAGGTTGTGTTAAGGGATAAGATTTCACGTCAAATAAAAATGAATACATAGATCAACTTATAGGTTACTCTTTTTAATAAGGTTGATATTTTAATATAGAAATCCAACTTTTGATATAGTATCAAAGCCCATTAAACTCTAACGAGTGATTTGTTCGGATCAAGACTCAAAAAATAAGCACACAAATTTCAACATTTGTGTAGTCTAAAGATGAAAATATAGACGGGTTGCACTTTAACCCTAAAATGCCAGACAAGAGGCATTCCTTTTCATCCATGGCAGAAGCTGGGAATCATAAATTGAAATTAATGAGATNCCCCCCCCCCCCCCCCCCCCCTTACTTGGTGGAAAATGTATTTTACATACATTCGTGGAAATGTCTGCATTCATATAGTTTAATGTTAAAAACGAGGTATATATAACATGTGCTTTAGTGGGATGTTAGGTACTCGACTACACGATAAAGAAAAAGGAAAAATTACAGTTATAATCTCGTTAATTTTATTGTCACGTCCAGTACTATATATATAAAAATGTGTGCTAGCAATTTACAAGTCTCTTATTATTCATTATTTTTCTTGCAGTGACTCTAAATGGACAGTTGGAGCTCACAAATCCATTAACTAAGTGAAGATATGTCTTTAGCTCATGACATGTTGCCATGTTAATTCCATTGAGGTAGGGTGAGTCCCGGCTTCTTAGCCGGAGCTCGCATCCGACATCTGCATAAGCCCATTGACGATCCTCGACCAATCTTTGTATCCAACTCGGATAATTTCCGGTATAACGGTCACAATCACGGGTCATTTCTTCGTTGTTAACGAGAACAAAACCGGGAACTTTTGTTATAAGATCATCGGAGTTTACTATACGTAAAACTTTAGTGCCTTGATTATCTAAATGGCATCGAAAGCTCCAATTTCCGACTCGTGGACCAGCAAATGAAATGACAGTCACTAGAGGTGAATTCTTGAAGGTTTCTTTAATGTCATGTGCTGCTAGGGTTGCAAGAGTTGCACCTAAAGAATGGCCAGTGATTGTGAAGCTTAAGGGCTCATTAGAATACGTTTGAAGAATTCTTGAAATCTCTTCTCTTATCAGTTTTTGTAGACTTGGGCGGGTTCCCATGCTAGAAGTGTATAAGCTCAAGAATCCACTTTCCACCATTGGAGAATTATAGGAGGATTTGGCATTGGGAAGAGGAGTGAGAGTGGCCCTAAGATTTTCAAGCCATTCCAAACATGTAGCCGTGCCACGTAACGCGATTACGACGTCCCTCCGGCCAAGCCTCGAAATCTCTTGTTTGTCATTGCACACTGCAATGTACCCTATCCAACTCGACTGCATGGCCATCCACCTCGGTCCCTTTTGTATCCATCGAGGCAAGTGAATCCCGGACGTGGCACTCAAATTCTTAGTAACTCTATACCCGGTGTCGCGGAATCCCGATTGGTCGAGTAACTTTCTCTTCGAGTATCTACACGTGGCATAAGAAGAAGACGAAGGGTCAAAATCACACGATCTATAAGTAGCTTCAACGAATTGGCCATATCGAATGATCTCATGGCGTAAGTTATCGTCGAGCGGGTCGAGTAAACCTTCCCAGTTCTTGATACCTTGATAGTCCATCCATTTCTTGCTCAAGTTCACTGGTGCTGAATCTGGATTTCTTGTAATGTTGGAGTCGGTAAACAGGTTCGCCCAAGTTTTGGGAGACTGACTTTTTATGTTGAGGTTTTTCCTCTTGTACTGAGTAACGCTACATGTTACCTGTTGTGTGGCAATATTGAAAGTGCATGGCCCTGAAGATTTAGTAATTGAGAGCTTCATAATTTGTAATGAATTTCAGTAAGGGAGATTTAGTAATTGAAACCCAGAGATGGCCTTTTTATAATGAAAGAAAGTATAGGAATGTGTACGTGAAGTGAAGTATTGAAACTTTATTCGTACAAATATATTAGTCTCACTGTGTGGATACATTTACTAAAATTATTTCAGCTGAGAAATTATATGTGTGTCTTCATTGATTAGAGTACTATACAGTGGTTAGCGGGGGGAAGAAAAGATGCATTAAATGGTATTTGATCGATCAGGTGGGGTGGGGTGGGGCTGTGTATCATCCAACGGCCTGCATGCAATCATGAAAACTCTTCTTATTAGATTATTGTGAAACTTTTATAGAAGATGTAGGCATTGTACTCTTAGCTTTTTTGAAAAGTAACAAAGTATAAAAACTGTATCATAACTTGACTTGTTTTAATAATATTAATAAATAGCCACGTAGTTGAAATCAAAATGAGAAACACATTGCCTTGTTTGGTTCAACGTTAATCGTCTACATTTGACTTTAAAGCAATGAAGAAAATGTAAACAAATCAAACCAAGAAGAGGTAAAGTATTTATTGACTTGAAGCGTGTTACTTGATATTGTGTAGAGCTTAACAAAGTAAAGATGTCTGAAGTATCACAAAAATTTGAATTTTATTACTAAATTATAGGTCATTAGCCCCTACTTGACAACCATACTTTTAAAATTATTTTTTCTACGTACTTCTTTTCAGTCATACACTCACACAATAAAATATTTTATACGTAAATTCATATTTTTGCCATACTTTTTAACCACACATTCTCTTGAAAACACTATTCAAAACTCTATTTTTCCAAAAGCACGATTGTGGAATAGGAGCTTAATAGCGTAATATTTGGACCATGTTGAACGGATTGCGTATGATGATGGTCATGGACAGTGTACTCGACCGCGACCTCTTATTATTCTTTAAGCGTTTAAAGATTTTGGGAAAATGTGAAGTAGTTTTGGTGTTTTAAAATTATTGTTTCCTTTTGATCTTTACATACAATTTTTTTTTTGTTTAAACATGGACGACAATAATGAGCATGAGGGCACTGGTCACACTAAGTAGTAACTTACAAGCCCCTTATTCAAAAGGATATGAGCAACAAAGGACTAGATAATTATTTCACAATAAACTGCAAATCTAATTTGTTCCAACTGCACAGGACTATGCAATGCTATACATAGAGAGAACAAGGGCTATGATACCTAACACTTTGGACCTATTGTTAGATATTTATACAATAAATATAATATGTGAAAGAAATAATTAATTCAAGTGAAGTGCCCAACTGATAAAAAGTGTGGAATTTGTGTGGAAGGTCGGGGGATCAAGTCACGTCTCACGCATTATATTAAAAAGTCTTTGATTGGGCATTGGCCTCTTGGGCTTTATTGATTCTAATAATAATTATTATTTTTTTAATCATTTTCGAATTATTTAATGGGTCAACTAGCCAGTAAAATATGACCGTTTTTAACTGCTCCAATATTAACAACTCATTATCACTAACCATAAAACCTGCATATAATACTAGAATATGGTGTAGGGAGTTACATCATTTTTTTGCCTATATAAACACACATCTGGATATTAGAAAACAATAACAAAAACGAAATTGTTTATTCCTATTCAGTAAAAACTATTATACTCAATTTTACATATTTCTAGAGTACACTTAAGGGTTCTGAAAACCATTTGTGACACAATTGGTTTATTTGATCGTTGTATCTTGAAAGTGATTGTCCACAGAAGTCGCATCAGTTATCGACGGACAATTTCGCTTTAGGACATCGTGCTGTCACGAGACTCGATCAGTCTATAAGTTTTATTTCTGCACTTTATTATATTACAACTAGATTAATTTCTAATACCTATATTGGCACTCTGTAGAGGGTAGCAAGGACAATTATAATGGACCAACACAGTTTATGACTAGACATATAGCGACGTATAGTATGAAGAGAGCACACGAAATATAGTACCAATTCCTTTTGATCATTTGCTCTTAATTTTGTGAATTTAAACTTACAAAACTGGAGGTCAAGTTGTATGCCCTTTTCACAAGATTTTGTAACTCCGAAGTCCCGTGTGTGAAAAGATACGACGTGCACACAAATGTACGTTCGTACACATATACTTATACGACAATATATTCTCATGTGAGTTTAGTAGTTCACTAGGTCAAGTTCCAAAAATGGATTGATCTTCACAACCTTAAGGATAAATTAGCATATCCCATGTCCTTAAAGGGATTATTAATGTGGATATAAGCACAAGACTCATTGGGACTAAGAAAGTTGAAAAAACATGCTTCTTTTAATTCACTGTAAATTAATTCACAAAAAGGGCAAAAATAAACGAGCTAAATGATTCTAACTCACTCAATTAAAGTGCTCACGCTTTAAATTGTGCATTTGCATGTTTTTTATTGCACGTTTATATACGTATATATTTCCTTAATTGGACAGCCAAAAGTGATAAATTTAACAAGAAAACCATGTAAAGTTTAATAAAAATGGTAAGAAAAATGTTTAAAAATTAAATAAATGTTGTGTGTAATAATTAATAAATTGTAGAACGACTAATAGCATATATAATTTATTTAGCCCCTTAAAAAATTAAATTGTTAGTAGATTTTGATAAAGTTGATGAAATGTGTGGTGGAGAAGTTATAAAAATTGTAAATCCTGTAAAAAGGTTATTATATTTGAGTCAAAATTGATCCTTTTGCAAATTAATTTTTTATCTACTGAGAGATCGATTGTGTTAGAAATTATTCTTCATGCACGTTATTACAATTACATTATGTAGGTTGACATATAAAACATGTTTGTAAAGTGTTTATAAACAATAAAAATCATAAATAGAATACATGAATGGTGTACAAGTCAGACACGAGTATTTGTGAAACTCTCAAAATGCGTGTATATAAAGTAACTTACGTTTTATAAACACGAGTGTAGCTAATTAAACCCGAATAATTATGTGTAGTTGATGGGGGCAATCTCATATCGCTTTTAGGCAGATGAAGAAAAGGTTGTTATCATAATTTTATCGTCGAGTACATCAAATAAATTGCATAAAATAACAGGTGTAGATTTGAATATTCCTTCGAAGTAAAATTAATTCTTCTAATTTTTGTAGGAAAATAAAAAATAGAGATTCGGTTGGTCATTAGTCATTTTAAATGCTTGTGCAATAAATGATTTAACGGGTGATACTGAGCCATGAATTTGAATTTCTCTCACAAAGAGGAGCTTTGAAATTAAATGATCAGTTCTTTGAAAATACTTGGCTACAAGATTGGCTCATATAAAAAGAGGTAAAAACAAGTCTTCTCTAAAGGGTGTAAAATTTAGTTGTCAAAAGAATGAAATTAATCTTGCACGCGTATATTATGTTTCAGTTATGCACTTCTGAATTGGTGTGCTTGGAGGATAGGGGAGAGCGAGACGGTTGGATGACTAATGATTTTAAAATGATATTCGTTGATGGCAAGAAATGATGTTGCACTTTTCGATCAATTTCTAGATATTTGAACTAAATAAAAGTATTATATTGTTGGAATTTTGATTGTTATACAGAGAGAATTTTAGTTCGAATCCATTTATCAATCATCCTCGTCCCTTGTATAGGCTGATGGACTCAAGTTTTGCTCTCTTGATCATGTCAATCTACAATTTTCCAATCTTGGGATATGTCATTGCTTTTAAAAGAATCTGATTGTTTGGCGAGTTTGGCCTCGACGATCATCATGATACATAGGCTTTAAGCCTATGTCCTAGGTGTCATTATGTCATCATTTTAAATGGTTGGTGTGAATGGTGCATGTCACATGTTTTATCGATTGTCAAGTGACAATTGTTCAATATGTACATGTCAGACGATGGTGATGTACTTTTTTAAATACGTTTTGTCATGTCGCAAAGGCTAAATTAAGGTGACTGTGTAAAAATGAATCTCACGAGCAGTATGTAAGTCTCACAATTTCTACGTGTAAGCTCAAATTAATTGCCAGTAAATAAATTACAAGGTCATGTAATCATACCAAACATTTAGGGTCCGTTTGATTGTAAGGTGGAAAATGGGTGGAAAGAAAATGAATTCCAGGGAATTGAATTGCCTAGAAATTGTTTTACTGGGAATTGTAATTAATTGTGTTTGATTGGTATAATTTTCCATGGAAAATGTTGAAGGTTTGGTGTCCGTTTGGCT
>CAIGRP010072914.1:0-10361 GCA_903798385.1 Fraxinus cuspidata | reverse complement strand
TTTTCTTCTCTTTTTTTGTTTTATTTGAATACAAGAGTATATTGGTCATTTTTACGTCGAAAATGGTGAAAATGATGTTTTCCGCAATGAAAAGTTGATATAAGGACGAAAATGCAAAAAAAAAGGAACGTAGGGACGTTTTCCATAAGAAGTGTAAATCGTATGGACGTTTTGTACTATTAAGCCTTTATTAAATTTGTCTTGGAAAGTATTTTTTGTATTGAGATTAAGTTCCTGTTTGGTCTCCATGAAATTAAAATTTATTTTTCCCTCTCTTCTTATCAATTATACATTTTTTAATAAAATAATATTACACATAAATCTAAAAACTTTTCATTCTTTTTTTAAGCATAAATTCTCCAAAAAAATTATTATTCTCCTATTATAATTTGAAAAAATGGATTGACTTAATATATATTTGGCTCATCTTCAGAAATAATTTATAAATATTAAAATTGTTATAAAATTAATGAAATAAAAAAGAATAAGAAGAAAGAACGATAGAGTCAAAATTTAAGTGTGTATTTTATTAATCATCAAGATTCGTATTTTTTGAATTCAAAATGAGAATTATAGTTGGAATGAAATAGACTCTTTAAATTAGATAAAATTTATTTATGTATCATGAAAATACTAAACAATCATCAATATTTATCTTATAGTTCTACAACACTCCCCGTTTGATGATTATTTGAACAATAATTATCTTATTGAAACGTTGTTTGGCAAAAAACCTGATGAGACAAAAATGACAATCAATAAATAAAAAATAGTACAAATAATTTGAAATAATAAAATGTTGCCTTAATAAGACCCTATAAAGAAAACCCAATGGAACAAATATTGATTGAACCAAAAAGAGTATGACTACTCATTATGATTTCAATTTTTCTATCAAACGATCCATGTTTTGTATGTCAATATCTTCAATATTGATGTCTTGTACGTCAATATTTTCAAGAAAATCCAGTTGAACAAAATTAACGATTGTATTAACATGATAATTAAAAAAATAACCCTTGTTGATCTTTTCAAGAGTTTCGTACATATTAGAGTATTACTTTGAGTCTTGTATGTTATAGACATTCATTAAACAAAGAATATGTCTCGTTGAATTTTTATTATAAAAAATCATGTGAGAAAAATTATCATGAAGGAAAAATAGTACATTACAAAAGTTACCTCATTAAAAACTTTGCTACGAAAATCCAATGAGACAAAATCTTGATCAAGGAAAAAAGAGTACAACGTGTATTTTCTCCCTCATTATAATAGCACTTAAATTATATACTTCAAGCATAAAATTCTTCAAGGATAATATTAAAACCATACAAGGTAAGTTGGCTATAATTACATTTATTACATGCATGTATTGTAAGACTAATAAAATAGAGACTTGAGATTACATTTATCATATGATAATTTATCTATTATACAAGCTTTCGCGAAATTCATTATGTAAAGAGTCGTACAATTTATATTACGACTTTACTTTTACTATTTTCATTTCGCTAGGATTGCGTCCATTTATTTGGCTAATTATTTCTTCGATCGATATATTCCACCAATTTATTTCTATTCATCGCTATTCATAATATGATGTAGTACATCATGTGTAAAAGTGTTTCGACAACCTTTTATTTTCGATTCTACTATTTTTTTATAATGATGTAACTTATTGAAATGTCTCAATTTTCAATATATTAGGTACCTGAACCTCTTATGGGGTTTTATAAATTATTTTGTCTAAATATTCATTAACAGTATATACCTCCTTAATGGACGATTTTTGCTCATTAATCAATTTACGTTTGGAGACTTTTATATTAAAATCGAATATATTCACGTTTCTGATTTGTCATAAATATATCAAATATAATATTAACTAATTCTCATGCAGGACATTAATTCGAGTTAGAGCATTTAAAGTTGATGTGTGAGAAATTGTTGATATCTTTGGTCAATAAATGAATATACATAAAGAGTTAAAGACAATGAACCTCAAGCCAGTCTCAACTAACATACATATTTGGGCAATATGTCTATTATCTCATATTCAACATCTTCTTTTACTTTTCATGTTATCATATCAAATGAGCATTGCATTGCATAGCAAGTATGATATAAATTTTGAGCCTCATTTTAAGTGCATATCACTCTTAGAAATTTTTTTTACTGTAAAGTGTAAATAAAAGAATAATACTATAATGTTTTCCTAATTCCATTTGAAGAACTCCAATTTCATCCGGGCAAAAGTAGTGCAAATTTACCTCATATTAATATCCAAAAGATTTACAACTTTAATCTCAAGGTCAACTTTTTAATTTCTTCTGCAGAATCCATGTCCAATTGCTCCAGCAGCTTCACATTATGAATTCACAAGCTTAAAACTCAGTTTATAAGGAGCAGTATGACTTGTATTGATTTAAATGTAAATGGATCAGTGATAACTTTTTTATGCTTATGCCACCACAAACGTGGCTAATGGCATAGGATGCCATAGTCGTTGGCACACTGTATCCAGTAAAGATAATTAATGAATATAATATCCTCTAACTCTTCCAAAAGACTGACTTTGAATTATTTTGGTCCAAAATTCTCTCTCTCTCTCTCTCTCTCTCTCAACACACTCAATCCATTTATTTTAACTTGGAAATAACGATTAAGAAAATTTTAACTTGGAATTCCTAAAAATTTTCATGGAGTATCTACAAAATTGACCATAAATCCAGTCTTTTTCTTTAACATCCCAATCAAGTATGCCTCTCACCAAAAAAAAAATGACATGTAATTCAAATAATAAAAAATAATAATCAACAATCAAATCCATAAAATGAGTATTTCATTACGCATCTATGTTTAGGAATTGGGACCTGAAAGACGACGAGTGTGACGAAATGTTCGAGCTTAAGGGCCAGCTAGTGCCAGAGTGTGCACTGGTACAAATCTGCAAGCGTGTTGTCCCAGTCAGAGCTTAAGGTGGTGATAATGGTTGACGCGAAGGAGAAGACAAATTTTGGGAATTTGAAGGAGAGAGTTTTGAATTTTCAATTTGGGGAAGAATATACTTTCTCGGGTGAATAAAAACCTCAATTCCTTCTTCAATTTGATTTTACATGGGAAGGTTAAAGTAGTCTTTTCACACTTTTAAGTAATTACTTTACATTTCATTTTTTTTGTTGATGTAGGAATCCGCAACCGTTACCCGTCGCGGAGCCCCGACCACTATGAGTGCGCACTAAGTAAATATCGCTCCATTTACAGTAGCCTACAAACCACACGAGGGAGGTAGATCACACTAAGCAAGCCCGATACGACCCCCGACGGGCTCGATCAAAGAAGTGTTGACAGATGATTCAAACTCGTAAACTTTGGTCTCCGCATTCACCTGTTTCACCAACTCGGCCACCCCTGAAGGAAATTTCATTTTAATTTGGTCAAAGGCATGTTGTACAAAAATATATTGAGAGGTCATTCCCCCTTTTTAATTGCACTATATTTTAATTGAAAAAAAAGTCCCGAATCTCTGCTTATATTTGTTAAGTGCACGTCTTTAGTTTTTGTTCAATCTACAAAGTACAGAAACTGCACACTCAAATTATATGGAATCAAAGAAGCAATAATATTTTAGCTTCCTGCAATTAAATCTTCTTGACTTGTCAACTTCATATCTTGCATCCGTCGGACGTTGAATAATAAGATCTCAATTACATTCTAATTATTTAATCACTTAAGCACGACTTTTCTTTAACAGATTTTTGTGATCTAATGATATAATTGATTTGGCTGTTTACAAATACTCATCTCAGGTTTATACCAAACACTACTTTGCACTTGAATGACAACTTGATGCGTGTCTATGAAAATGTTAGCCTATGTCAGTTACTCCAGAGAAGAAAACCATGCATTTAAGTCTACTTGCGAAAAAAAAAAAAAAATTAACTCCATATAAATAAATGAATAATTGCTTCTTCCTGACAATAAATCAGGGGTGGACCCAGAAAATTTTTCCTGTGCGGCAATATTAGTAAAAGTAAAAAAAAAATATATCATAACACAAAAATTATACTAAAATAAAATACTTGTTCGGTTGTTCCAACAGAAATCACAATAACCACTTGCCTATTTCTCTTTCAAATTCCCAATATCCAAAGACCAAACCTCCTTAACAAGTTGATCTGAAACTCAATCCATGGCACTGTGTGCTCCGTTATTCCATTGTCCGTCTTTTACCTTCACATAAAAACCTGTGAATAATTATTCTAAAAAGGCAACCACTTCTCTTTTAATTTTAAAAAGAGACAACAATTGGAATGCTCCAATCTCAAAATCAACAACACAAATTTTTTCACCTATCCAACCTCTTCGTGACTTTCGGAAACATTGGTATCCAAAAATTCACTCTAATCAAATCAATCCCAAGAAAATTTTAATTACTTTAACAGACATCGCTCGATTTCACAATTCAAATCAGCTGCAAAAGAAACGCCTTGTGCTCTACCACATTCACTCCAACCAAAGAAGACACTTCGTTCTTTTCCACATTCACTCCAAACCTCTTTGTTTGGACATGATAAAATCCATATTGAAATGACTATAACCAGTTTTAACCACAACCAAATGAAAACCAATAGAAAACTCACCTACTAAGTATTGCCTACTGAACGCTAATGGGCTTGGTTCTGTGGTTAAGACTTTGCCCTTCAAACCACCAATCCACCATTAGCATCAACAATCCAGTAACTACGAAGTCCAGGTGATGCTGAAACTGTGAATAGTAATTCATATAGTTGAAGATAAACTAGGGAGATACAATCAAAAGACCTGGTAGAAGAAGAAAGTACAAAAAATTGTCCGATAATTACCTCTTTCAATTGATACCCACAGCTTCACTTCTTCAATTTCATGAATTTGGCACCTTGTTTTGGTGGAAATTGGGGATTTCAATTCTCTATTGGGAGACCTGGAATAGGGACGTGCGTGGATGCTTTTGTAATGAATTGCAAAGGCTTCTATCATACAGTTATTTGGCCCACTTTTTATTTTTCCAGTCACATTTAGTATTGGGTTGTTGAAAAAATTGGGGCGGCCCAAAGCCAAGTGCAGGCATCTATCTAAACTGGGCTTTGGTTGGATCCGACCCTGCAATAAACATGAGGCCCTCGTCACCAGCCGGGATGGATGTTTTTCCAAGAGCTGACAAAAAGTCATATTTACCTACAATCTTGTTTTATGTTCTCACATTAGAGTTGGGTGTTCATTACACGAGTTTGAAGATAAGGCAATTTAGTTAATGTTGCGATATTTTGACTATACTTTTTTGAAGTTCATTTTCGGCTACAATATGATTTCATTTTATCACATTTTCACTCCTTTTTGTAGTCACATTCTCTACTTCAATCTAGTTTAATGTTGAATAGGCAAATATTTATTTTCATACTTTCTAGTTAAGCTTTTTTTTTGGAAGTCATGGTCATCTTGTGCTTTCATGCTTGCACGTTCATTGCTCCCTCAACATCACTTGCTGTAAGTGTCATTTTGGAGGTTTACTTGGGCAGACCTTATCCTACGTTTAGTTTGGTGCTAGTTGAAACAAAAAATATCTTATGGAAGAGATTTCAGTCAATATAAATTTCTTTTAAATATATTTAAGATTTTGATAGATGTTAAAAGATTATAAATTCTAATGATTTCGTGGATTTAAATAGATTTTTACAATTATCATAAGAATCTCATCAAATATGGCGAAATTTCAAAAGATTTGGTTGTATTCATTTTTAAGTTTGAAATCCATCCAAATCTTTTAAAATTTCTCTATTATTGAAATCTTTATAAATTCACTAATTATTGAGGATACATAAATTTTAAAGGATTTTATTAAATTTCATTAAATTCTCAATTGGGCACACCTAAATTTTAATAGATTTTATTAAAACCCACTAAAATCTTAATTTCTTCGGTCAATAAAATTCGTCGTACATTACTGGAATGGGTTTCACCATCGGATTTACTGGCAAATGGATGCCATCTCTAAAAGACATTACCAACAAATTCCAAGCCTTCAGCGATGGATAAGTTCGTCTGTAATTTCGCCTTTTCTTGTAGTGATTGAACGCATGACCATTTACGAAGAAATTGTGTAAAATCTCTGAAGAAGAGTTTTTAGCTTTTTAGTTAACTCGAATATAATTACTTAATTCTTAATGAACTTTTGTATTTGTTTGTTTCATAGGTAAATATGATTTTCATTATTTTTTTTTCAATCTTTTCGACCTTTTGAGCTCTACGGAATTAAAACTTGATTCTTTTAAAACGTCGTCGTTTGCCCTTTTTTTTGTTTCTTCACTATTAACTTGCATGGAAATGTAAAACTTTCCGTTAGAATTGTAAATGGGCTGTTATTACATTATTAAGTGGTTAAAAAAAAGTGGCTGAAAAGTATAAAATGGCAAAAAAACTTGAGAAATGTGAGAGAAAATAAATGTTGTAGAAAAGTGATAAACACTCTCAAACAAGGGCTAATTCTTTCACTTGCACTCGACTTTCTTACAAAAGATCATGGGTCAGGCCTACATCTATATGCATTTTTTTCTCTCCTCCATTTCATCCCTCTCTTGTGATTGCGACATATATGTTTCTCTAATATTAACATTCTACTCTAGTTCCTTTTTCTACTATGAAATTTATTGAAATAAATTTGAGAATCCCAAATTCACTGCTGCTAGGCACTTCCTTGTTTGTTAGTTTTTAGTTTTTTGACTTAAGGTTTAATGAGTTATATTGGATTAGAATGTTTTAATGTACTATCCTTACAACCAGGATAGTGTTTAGAATTCTGCATTTTCTGGAATTAAACATTATTGCGGAAACTCCACAGAGGACAAAGGGGGTGGTGATTTTCAAGCCACAAAGGGAGGAAGGAGAAGGGAAAACAATGGTTGAATATCACTAAAGAAATCACCTTTCACTCGGCTGCCTCTCTCACCTTCACTCCTCTCTTGCAAACTTCACTCACACACACGGCTGGGAATGACTTACAAATGGGTATATAATGTGGCCAATCAATTAGGTCACATATTGGGCCAAGAAACCAAGTTAAATAGGCTACCACTTAACCAAGAATAAATGGGCTAATATCCAAGCCCCAAATAACCAATAAATGGACCAACTAACTCACATGTCATATCCAATTTGGGCTCACTAAGTTAAGCCAACCTAAAGCCAATTGGTCGTTTACAAGTGGAGCCAAATCTATGGTGTCGATAAATTATCCAACAACTATTTTAAATTATAGTCCGGATTCATTGGGTATCAAAATCCAACAAAAAAGTCAAAGATATTATGATCTAAATATTAATCTTGTACGATTTGGTTGTCTAAATAATCCTTCATATCAGTTTATATGTTACTGTTGGGCTTTGATGTCAATTGGTCTCATGGGCTATGAAGATAATGAATTGTTTGGCCCAACACTGTACTTATGCAATTGCCTAATAACTTGGCTAGTCCAAAACTTGGATCCATAGCGTAAAAATGTGTTTTGAGAAATTAACCTTTAGAGCAACTTAACACTTTTGCATTTAAGTTTCCTAAGAAACCCTGGACCGTTGGATCATGATCTAGACCAATGGGTGGAGATAAGGGTACAAACAGTATCCTAAGTCGCCCCATTAAGTCTTAATCTGATTTTTATTATTTGGTGTTTGCTCCTAGAATTATCTATGTTCTCTCTTTGTGTTCTTCTTTCAACCCCCTTATTGGAAGTTGATTCTTTTGGTTTTCTTTAAGAAATCTAAACACTGTGTGTGTTATACTTGCGGTATTCTTTTAGCTAACTTTGTGTTCATTTTGGTGGTCAAATCTTAAACCACTACCCTGGTTCAAGTTTTCTAACCCCAAATCGTTTTAATATTAAAGCATGCATTGTGTTCTTGACTATGTTGTGGCATATCTAGAAGTGAACCCTAAATTTGTTCATACGTTGGCATACCGCATGTCCCAAAAATTTAAGGTAATGTGTTATGAGAATTTTTCGTTGGTAGGATTATAATATCCTAGATCTTGGGTGGTAATACTTAATCGTTATGATAGGGACAACCTACCTATGTAGGAGCTATTATAAAATAAAGTCATTTAGTGTTTAGAAGTTACGTATATCCCTTTCTGAAAATTCAAAATTCAACAAAAATCTCATGTCACGATTTTGCTTAATATGTTTCATGAATTTTTTTTTCATGATAGGTTATTTTTAAAATCTTACTTTTGTTGAAATAAAGAAAGACATAATTTTGGTGAAATTGATACGTGGACATGGCATACATTTTCAAAGATTTCTTGTAATACAAGGATGGTTATACATGAATGGGTGAAAAGGAAATTCAGCTTTTATAATGTCCAAGTGAAGACGATTTTGAAACTTGTGAATTGGAAGTATGTGTATAAATGATATCTTGTAAGAAAAAAAAGGGTAATTAGCACAAAACATCATCATTGTTTGCACTCGTTGCGAAAATTGTTCTTGTCGTTTCAAATTTAGCATTTACACTCTCATTCCAACATTTTTGTACAGAGTTGGTCCTTTTCATCTTGTTCCTTCAAAGTCCTTACATCAAATAAGGGTAATTGGAGCAAAATATCCTCTCGTTTGCTTTCACTGAGCAAAACATCCCTGTAAAAACATTCCCGTTCCAAACATGGACTTAGCTCGAAAAACATTTCTACACAAAACAACTTTTTGAAATTTATTTTTATTTTTTTAAAATTTTGACTGAAAATAAATGTAGTAGAAAAATGATAAACACTCTCCAACGAGTGCCAGTTCTCTCACTTGCACTCTGATCTCTGACAAAAGATCACAAGTCTAGCCTACTTGTATATGCATTTTTTCTCTCCACCATTTCTTCCCTCTCTTGTGATTGCGAGGTGTCTTAGGTTTCTCCACTATTAATCATTCTACTCTAGTTTCCTTCTTCTGGTATAAATTTTATTGAAATAGATTTTGAGAATTCAAAATTCACCGGCGCTAGGCAGTTCTTCATGTGTTAGTCTTTAGTTTTTTTGACTTAAGGTTTAATCACCTATATTGTATTCAAAGGTTCTAATTTACAATTCTTTCTATCCACGATAGCCTTTGAAACTCTCTATCTTCTGCAATTTGGTTGTCTAAATAATCCTTCAGATTTTTTTTTATTTGTTATTGTTGGGCTCTGATGCCATTTGGTCTCATGGGCTATGATTATAATGGCCTATTTGATCCAACATTCTACTTAAGAAATTGCCCAATGACTTGGCTGACCTAAAACCCCGAATCCATAACTTTAAAACGTGTCTTGAGAAATGCACCTTTAGAGCAACTCAACATTTTTGCCTTCAAGTTTTCTAAGAAGCCCTGGATCATCGGATGATCTAGATCAATGGTTGGAGGTAAGGGTAAAAATAGTACCCTAAATTGCTCCATTAGGTCTCAATCTGATTGCTGCCTTTTCGGTGTTTTCTTCCAGAATTTTCTTTGTTATCGCTTCATGTTCTTCTTTCAAACCCATGGTTGGAAGTTTGTTCTTCTAGTTTTCTTTTTCAAATTTAAACACTTTATTGGTCTCAATCTGATTGCTGCCTTTTCGGAGTTTTCTTCCAGAATCTTCTTTGTTCTCGCTTCATGTTCTTCTTTCAAACCCATGGTTGGAAGTTTGTTCTTCTAGTTTCCTTTTTCAAATTTTAACACTTTATTGTGTCGTACATGAGAGAGATGATGTGACTCCTTGTGACGTTCTTTTAATCAATAAAGGTTTGCTTTAGGGTTCAGTTTAGGGTTTTGATAGCTAAAAAGAAGGGTACTATTTTGAGTCTAAGCCCTTCGATCTTGCTTTTCCTTGGTTCTTTTGGAGTTGTATCTTTGATCGAGTGCTCTAAACTTCTTAGGTTGGAAGTTTAGGTAAATATTTGTTGAGAAACTACTTTTATTGGTTCCAAGAATTGTGCAATAATTACATATTTTCTATTTTTTCTGCGTGCAGATTTGGCCCATTTGGGTCATGAATTGAAAATATTAAGCTTATCCTTTTTTAGGTTTGGGGATTTTGAAGATTTTAAATAATGGGTGACTAGAGAAAGACTATGTCGTTGAAATTATACACACTGGATCTAGGATGACAAAAAAGCTCGGCGACTAGGGCGGCTGCTTGGGCTCGGTTCCACTTTGCCGAGGCTCGGCCTAGCCCCATTTTGGGCGTCGGCTCATACCGGGCCCTGCTTGTGCTCCACACCGGCCCGTGACTAAATAATATATAAAAAAAATTAATTTTTTTTAAGTTTAAAAGTATTTTTTTATATATTAATATTTTTATTATTTATAACACGCATAA
>CAIGRP010072911.1:0-22072 GCA_903798385.1 Fraxinus cuspidata | reverse complement strand
GGTATTCATACTTTATTTTCATGACACTTAATACCCAATAGTCCAAAAGTAGTATTAATGGATCACTTGATTGACTAAATTCTTATGATAGCATTACACAATTTAACATATATACAATGTGTGGCCCCATAATTTTTCCAACAGATTGATCCAACTGCTTTGATTTTGATGTTAAAATTGATAATTATTTAATTTCAGTTTAGCATTTAATAATAGTTTTGCACAATAATCCCATGAGGATTATTTAACACTAGTCTCCATAAGAATGGAAACAAGCTCAACCAGTTGAAAATGCCAGTGGAGATGAGTTACCCCGTAATTGTCCAAGGCCGGGTATGGGCATCAGCCTCTCAAGTTACAGGGAAGGTTCGTGCAAAAAGGATCCAGAACTGGATGAAATTTCCTTGATAAGAGCTTCTTTTATGTTGATTACTCAAAAGAATTTTTGGCAAATAAAGTTTGATAGTAGCCGCACAAAAAATGTGGAAAAAACAAAAAAGAAATGAAAATATATGGAATAAATACTGCAAAATAGTGACATATAAGTAAATAATTCTGTGGATTAGGATTCTTCGTTGAATATTGAAATATTTAGTTAGTTACGACCCTGGTAGCCACTTGTATAATTCTCTTATATTTTCTTTCTGTTTTATGAAAAGCGAGATGTAAGATTGTGCCAGCCTTCTTCTTTACCAGTAACTGGTTTTGATTTATTGGATGTTGCTGCTATGGTCTTGGAAGAAACAAAAATATGCTTAACTATATCAAATTTTTGTGATTCTCTAAATGCTTGTTAGATAATTACTAAACATTATATATGAATGATCTAAATATTCGTGATTTTTATTCTCAGGATATACAAAAGAAACTAGCAGTATTGTGGTTGTAGGGCTTAACTTCCATACTGCACCAATTGAGATACGTGAAAAGCTTTCTATTCCGGAAGCACAGTGGCCTCAAGTGATTGGTGAATTATGTGCTTTGAATCATATAGAGGAAGCTGCTGTTCTTAGTACTTGCAACAGAATGGAAATATATGTTGTGGCTCTGTCTCGGCATCGAGGGGTTAAAGAGGTGACTGAATGGATGTCTAAGGTACCAGTATGCTCCTTTTCATGTGCTACCTATTTCTTTTTATAACCTCTGAGGAGAAGATTGCCTTAACTGTTGCACCATCCGTCACTCATAAACATAACTTAGAAAGTCACCAATGGGTTGTAGGAATTAATTTCTATTTTGATAATGTGCAAGTTTGACTTGAAAATCTATGCAGATTGATTTTTTTGGTTTAGGTTTAATCATGATATCTCTGTTGTAAAAGGTAAATGCGAATAGAATGTCTGAAAAATGATCTTAAATAGGCCTAATGGCCAAAAGGTCCGTGCTGTTGCAAATGATTTGTCTAGAAAGATTCTACTGTTGGCTTACTTTTTGCAACATGTCATGTTATTTCTTACGTCAGGTTTGATAGCTGCCAATTGGGTTCACTAAGACGGTAAAACATAAATAGCCCAGTACCAAAGAATAATGATATATAAGTTGCTATTGTAGACCTCTTCCCCCATATCATAATCATCGCTGGAATTCCGAGAACAAGAGTTCTAAGTTTTGTCTTTACGTACATAAATAAATGAATGGTATTTGAGTTTGTATATCTGTTTATTGTAGATAAGTGCCGTGCCAGTTTCAGACATTTGCCAACACAGATTTTTGCTCTATAATAAAGATGCCACACAGCACTTGTTTGAAGTATCCGCTGGGCTCAATTCCCTTGTTGTAGGAGAAGGTCAGATTCTTTCTCAGGTAAAACAAGTTGTTAAAACTGGTCAGGGCGTCCCTGGTTTTGACCGGAAAATCAGCGGGCTGTTTAAGCATGCAATCACAGTTGGAAAGCGTGTTAGAACCGAGACTAATATTTCCACAGGGTCGGTGTCAGTCAGTTCAGCTGCTGTTGAGCTTGCTTTAATGAAACTTCCAGAGTCTTCTCACGCTACTGCTAGAATGTTGGTTGTTGGAGCTGGTAAGATGGGGAAACTTGTGATCAAGCACTTGGCGGCAAAAGGGTGCACAAAAATAGTGGTTGCTAACAGAACTCAGGACAAAGTTGCTGCTATCCAAGAAGAGCTCAAGGATGTGGAAATAGTTTATAAACCTCTCTCCGAAATGTTGGCATGCGCTGCTGAGTCAGATGTGGTTTTCACCAGCACTGCTTCAGAAACTGTGCTTTTTATGAAAGAGACAGTTCAAATGCTCCCCCCGGTGAGTTCTGAAGTTGGAGGGCGGAGGTTATTTGTTGACATTTCTGTTCCTCGAAACGTGGGATCATGTGTGTCAGATCTTGATACTGCTCAAGTTTACAACGTGGATGATTTGAAGGAAGTTGTGGCCAGTAACAAGGAGGACAGGCTGCAAAAAGCAATGGAAGCTCAGGTAATCATTGAGGACGAAGTGAAAGAGTTTGAAGCCTGGAAGGACTCCCTTGAGACTGTTCCAACCATCAAGAAGCTAAGAACATATTCAGAAAGAATTAGGGCCTCCGAGCTTGAAAAGTGTTTGTCAAAAATGGGGGACGATATTCCAAAGAACCAAAAGAAAGCTATTTACGACCTTAGTGTAGGAATCGTGAACAAACTACTTCACGGCCCAATGCAACATTTGCGATGTGATGGCTCTGAAAACCGGAGTCTGAGTGAGATACTGGAAAATATGCATGCACTTAACAGAATATTCAACCTCGATACAGAGATTACTGTATTGGAGCAGAAGATTCGAGCCAAGATCGAACAGAATCAGAAGTGAGTTTTTTGAAGTAACAATTTGTTATTCTTTGTTTGGAAGGAAAATTCCTCCATCGGGCGAATTATTCTCTTTTGAGCATTCTTGTACTCCTTTTGGAGCCTCTTTACAGTAACTTTCTTGTGACATTTACTAGTCCCTGCTGTATATGTAGGAACCCGAGAGCTTAGCAACCTCGGGTAATATTTATGGTCAGAATTTTGTATATTGTATTATTGAGTTCGGTCCAATATTACATTAATTTATTGAATATATAATACTCCTAGTTCCTATTTGATGTACCCTCTTCGAATTTTGCTGGTTTTATATTTTTTGTTTAGTAACGGGCAAAAAATTAAGTTCTAATAATTGTTGCTTTCTCAGTTGAATAAAAATATGAATTCCATTAATAAAATATATTTTTCTATGTCAACAATAAGTTAAATTAAATGGGCTCTATATCCATATGAATACATTTAACAGAATTAAACGATGACACATAAATGAGAAATGCTACATTATGGGTGACAGCCCTTCACAAGGGGGTGGGGCTCGCAATTTAAAAAATCACGGGCTCCACACCCTTTACGAGGGGGCTATCAAATTGAGTGTACATCAAGGTGTACATTTAATATCATTCCACATAAATTGGTAGAAAAAAGTGCAGGCACAGAAAAAATACAAAATTTTTATAGGAATTTGAATTCCACTCACATGGAAGGCAAGCTCCATGTGAATTAAATATTGCCAAAAAAAACTCGGGATTCACCTGTTTGTGTGTATTCTGTTTGACTTCTGTTGGTACTTTTCCTGTGCCCATAGCATTGCTCAAATTTGTAGCCACTTTTTTCTTTCTTTAGGTTGAAATGTGATTTTAAATTATGAAATAAATGAAAATTCGTTGTTGAGAAAAATTTAAATAGAATACTACTTTTGTATTTTCTTTACCATAAATCACTACAAAAATTATTACTTAGAATGTGTTTGGTGCATGTTAAAATGAAAGAATTCATTTTTTTGAAGTGATGTGATGAGGAATATATGGTTGAAAAGGTAGGAAAAATTATTGATGTGATGGAAAATATTATTTTATTGAAAAATGTGTGGTTGAAAGTGAGTAGAATAATGAGAATGAAAAAAATAATATGGATCAAACGGGGGCTTAAACTATAAACAGAAAATTAACCCAATAATATTATCTGTCAAATGCAATCAACAATTGTTACCTTGTGGCATTTATTATTTTATTAATAAATTTCCATCTGATGATGAAGAAGAAGAAAATTTTCCAGTAAATAAAGAAAAAGAAAAATATTTATCCACGTGTCAATAACTAATACTACCTTTGTTCCTACTACTGTTTTCCATTTCTTCTCTGATAGTCGCTCAGGCTCCCTCATTTCTAATTCGCTCAAAAATTTCGGCATTTTATTGGTATGTGGTTTAATTCTTTTTTCTCCCTATAATACTGTTTACTTTTTCAGTATTTTTTTTTTCATGATCGGGAAAGTTTTTTTTATTGATTTTTGATGCGATCAGACTGCCCTGATCAGGATTAATCCGTCTTATTTATTTCCATTTACATGAGAATTCATGATTGCTTCAATACTTTGGTCTCTCTCCGTTTCTTGAGACTAATTTCCAATTTTTTGAATCATATGTTTTGTCGGAGAATCAATTTGGGTAATTAGAACGGAATTCATTGTTTGATTAATATGGGCACATGCTTAATTTAGTTGTGGGTTTTATAGTTTGTGCTAAATGTTTCTGCTTCCTTTGCAGCCAAAGCAAGAAGGCCATGAAGCTGTGTTATAGTTTAAGTGAAAATAAATTTAAATTTTCTTTGATCGAATTCTTAATTCGAAGATTCTTTATATATTTTCAGTATCAATGATTTTGTAATTGTCACTGCAACGAGTTTTGAATGGACCACATGCATAATATACTCCCACTTATATTTCCATTGTTGATGGAATTCTCTGTGTTATTCTAAGGGTTTGAGATTTTTACAAGGTATTACCGTCCCCTTCAGTTAAAGATTGTGGAATATTTAAGTTCATTTACTTGAATGTAATCTGATTATTATTTGGGCGTGGTTATTGTTTATAAAAGGTCGCGCATTAGTTGATCAGCTGTCAATCCTCATGGTTTCTTGGACTTCATTGGCGCATCTTTGCAGATTTTTGATTTTATGTTTCCATATCTTCATAACCATAAAAGCAATGCAGGGAAAGTAGATGTTTCCAATCGAAATGCGATTTGGAAAACATACAGGATCGAGGAAGAAATGCTAATTCCTAAACATGAATGAGATAATGACTTTATGATTCGTAGTTATAATTTATGTTTCATACTTCATCCTATTTTGCAAGTCCATTGGGTGGTTAAGAATCTTCTTAGGGTGTAAAACCTACATGCTACCATTGATTGTCAAAATATGAAAATTTTAATTGTTTTCTGATTATCAGAGTATAAATTGCTGTCATGTGTTGAGTAATAATCTTCCTCAGGTAACTGCAGTGTCTATATCTATGTGCAACTTTGAAAATTTGTGATATGTTTAGGTTAAGTGGATTAGACAGCATTGGGCAATGTTAAGGAGGAAAAATAAGGATCTACATTATAAATTCAGGTTTTACGTTGAGTTATGGGGATCGTATAACAAGGCATAGTTTGTGTTTGGATCTCAAAGCCTGAACTTCCTTGATTTTCTCATGACTTACAATTTTCTGGTTCGGGAAGTATCTAAAACTAAATTAGGGGTTAGAACAAAGCTTGATCAGTAATTTTAGAATTGAAGTTGTCCCCTTGCAATGGTAAACTCATTTTTAAGCTTTTTATTTTTTATTTTTATTTTTGCAGAAACTAGATAAGGGCTGGGGAATGGAGCTTAGTAATATAGAAGATTCATTTGAGAGAGTTGCAAAAAAGCAAAAGTTGTCATCTTCCAAATCCAAAGAGATAATCGACCAGCTCATCTGTGAAATTGAACAGGCATTGGCGAGTATGCGATCAGATCATGACCCAACTATTTCTGTTGATCAGAAATCGATACTCACTGAACTCAAAACCAAGCTTGCAGTGATTGGCCCAATCAGTCACTCAGAGGGATCACAGAGAGATCTGAACATAAGTCTCAGCAAGCATGTAAAAGTCCTTGAGCAAACATTGAATCCTGATATATCGAAGGCATATAGAAATGTTGATTTTAAAACTCATATTGTAAATCAGATCATCATCAATCACTTCTGCTGTGAAAGCGAATTCGGTATCGTAGACTGCTTAATAAACGAGGCCAGTGAACCAGATGCCATTTTAGCCAGATTGCAATTTCAAGAGATGCATGAAATACTCCAGGCTATGAAATCTAGGAATGTTGAACCCGCTTTCACTTGGGTTTCAGCAAACCGTGCAAGACTAGAGAAGGCCGGTTCAAATCTTGAGCTAAAACTTCACAAGCTGCGGTTTGTTGAGAATTTGCAGAATGGAACCCGAGAAGATGTCATCAACTATGCCAAAACTTGCCTGTCTCCTTTAGCTTCTAGTCATATGAACGAGATACAGAACCTTATGGGTAGCATTCTGTGGGCAGGAAAACTTGACAGGTCCCCTTATTCTGATTTGATTGATCCAAAACGTTGGGAAACGTTGTCCAAGGAGCTTTTTTAGCAGTTCTGTAATTTCATGGGGCAATCCTCTTGGAACCCTCTCCGTGTGGTGGTAGCTGCTGCAGTGGAGGGATTGCCAACTCTGTTAAGATTGGCGAAAATCTGAGTGGCTTGCAATGAAACAATTACCTGTGCCCATGGAGTTGGGCTCCATTCCATTTTTGTTTGTCCAGTTAGCAGGGATCAAGGTAGCAAAGACAATCCACCAATGTTGTTGCCTTGAGGACACGTTCTTTGCATGCGGTCGATTGTTAAACTTTCGAAGAGCTACACTTATAAATTCAAGTGTCCGTATTGTCCCGGTTATATTTTGGGTGGCTTGGGTGCTTTGGGGGCAAGGTGCAAGCAACTGTACTTCTGACATGGCACGTTATGGTCGTTCGATACCCCCCTTTTCACTAAGATTTTTTGTGGTTCTCAGTATTAGCCCGTTGGTACCTTTTGGCTTCTGTAATAGCGTTATCCAAATTTAGGTTTCATTCCTTCAGTAACACTTTTTCAATGTATTTACTTTAACTGAATGCCATTGTAGACAAGTGTGGTTTCTTGAGTTGCCATTAGTATCCAATGCAAAATTAGATTTCCTCTTTTTCTCCTCCTAAAATTATACAGAATGGTACAGACAGAAACAAATAATGGAACTACAAGAAAGAAAAGAGTGAATTTTTAACTTAGAAAAGTATTTCTCACCCAGTCTAATCTATCAGAAACAGTAAATTAGGGGGAAAAGTGCACTAATTTAGGGAAAACCCCATCAGTTTTCCGAAACTGGGGAAGAATTTGTTGGAAGCCGCCACTGAAGGTGGCTTTTCTTCAACCAAATGTTCATCGACCATTTCTTTAACAGATTTGGCAGATAATGGATGAAAATGGGCACTCCACTCTGTAACAAACCCTTTAGCCAAAACCCATTTTTCCTCTTCATTCATTCTTTCCCATTGCTTCTTCAAATCCTCCGATTTCAATCTGATGAAATTGCACAATTCCGTGAATAATAGCTCCCTGCTTTTCTTCAAGGCTTCTTCTGTTTGTAACGTGTGGGTGTTCAACTTGCTGATTTCTAGGTCGAGTTCTACTGCCAGCATTTCGTCGTTACTGATTTCTTCATTGGTGCATGAGATTTTTAGGCTTTTCTGGTGTTTCGATTTGAATTTAATGAAACTGGTGGTGGCGGCGGCAGAGGAAGGGAAGGGGAGGGCATGGAAATTTGTGGGCTGTGGGAGGAGTTTTGGGGAGAGGAGGTGAAACCTTAGAGCCATTTTAGGAGTCAGATTGACGGATAGTGTGATTTTGGGGAAGATTTTGTTGTTTGATTATGGGGAATTTGTGGATTCAAAGGGAATAATTTGTAGGAGAATTAAGTCTACGTTTCTCATTTTTCATCCATAAAAATGAAAAACATGACTGTTATTCATCAAATAAAGTCATCAATTTTAAATTTTTATCACCTGTGTGGGGCCAATAACGGCTATTTGCATTCTCATTCTACAATAAAGACGGTTTTTAAATACTTGTATATTGCATAAAATACTGAACTAGATGTATTCTTCTAATTATTTATAACAAGTAATAAACGACAGAGAATTTTCTTCCTCCTCCAAATGTCAGTTTGTTTTGGGAGCTATTCTAAGATACTATACCGACCCCTTTTAATTTGGTTTACAATTATGTTAGTTTTATAGTAGTACATAGTCGACATTTTAGTTTATTGTTATGAGTGGATAATCTACGTCTCCATGATCCCAAGAAATGTTGTAAATTGTATACTCGATGAGTCAAGTATGGTGACACAATTTGCAACATGATCAAAATATATCATTTTCAATATATCCGAAATTTATTGCTTCTATACATCTTGTAACGTTTCCAAATTGTTTCATTTCAATAAATCCGAAATTTTATTGCTTCTATATTTATTTTATTTAGAGATGCAATCAAGCTAAGATCTTAATGTGTAAGTCTATGAATTACTAACAATCAAATAAAAGCAGAAAATATGAGGCTGAGGCTGCTATTTTCTCTAGTTTTCACCCTTCCAACTCTTCCGGAGGAATTGGAGCCCTAATAGATTCCGCAACTTCATCAACTTTCAGATCTTCTCCAAAAAAATCAGTTAAAATGCCAAAGCAATTTTTGACCACTGACTCCATCCATGCATCGTTGACCTCTTGATTGCGAGCGTTGCCGGCTTCCTCCTTCACATATATCTTGAACACCCGAGTAGCATCAATGCGGTGAATCTTCCAATGAAGCTCGTTTTTTAGCCGTTCGATCTTATCAAGTTGACGAAAAACTAGTTTGCACGTGTTCGTCTTGATTTTTTCAATAACATTTTCAAGAACGAGCTTCTTGCTCGTCTCATCCATTTCTTTCTCATTTTCAAAATACTTGTCGAATTCTGGGACGCCTATTGCACGACGGATTCCTTTCGAATAGTCAGCGTTGGGCACGTACATTCCTCGTACCTCGTCAACCAATCCTATAGGAGAAATCAAACACAAACTAAAATTCATGCTATTCTTTTTTAATTACATTTTTATAAGTTAAATTAAATGAAGCACGTATTTCTTAAACCTGCATCCACCATTTGATCGACCCTTCTGTACACAAAAGAGAACAATATAGGTAATGAAACATCGAGCCATATGAAGCAACAATCGTAACGCGACTTGAACCTTAGGAAGTGCTCCTCCACGAGCGCTTCAATGTAGGAGTTCGATCCACCTACAATTATCGGAACCTTTCCCGACCTCAAAATCTCTTCCACAGCTGCAACTACCTGATTGCAGAAGTCAGCTGCAGTGAAATCAGAGTCAGGCTCGATTGTCCCAAGCAAATGGTGGGGCACACCTTTCTTCTCAGTCTCTGAAATTTTGTTTGTTATGATGTCAAGTCCTTTGTGCACCTGAATTTTGTCGGAATTTATAATCTCCGATGGGATACGGGTAGCAATCTCGACAGAAAGTCGAGACTTTCCCGTCGCAGTCGCCCCAATGATGAAGACAACCTTGTTCTTGTGCATGTTTTCATTAAACAAGTAATTCATGGTTGCTCAGATGCTGTGGGGGACAAAACGAAAAGGACCTGCAAAACAATAAATATATTATATGCATTTACAATTGCACACCTAAAATTTAACTCAGAATATACAGACATGAAGCAAACCTAGTAATATGGGGTGGCAAACCTATGTACGATTAGAGAGTCATGTACTATATATAGCCCATTTTAAAGGCATAATTGGTAATCTAATTCTACATGGCATCGTATATCGTGTAACAATCTTGTGTTATAGATTTTATTGAATTGATAGTAGCTACCAAAAAAGGTGATGCTATTTAATGATGGTTAAACAAATTACCAAAAGTCTGTAAATTGAGTGCATATGCTAATTTGAATTTGAAATTTGAAATTGGATTTGTATGATCTATTATATTATATTGGTCATGTTCGTTTAGGATTAAAATCAGATTTTAATTTGAGTCAAAGTCAAACAATCAATATTAAAAATATCTTTCATGGGTCTCATAACTTTTCAGCCACACATTTCAAAAACTTCTATCATAATCTACTAAAAATCTAAGGGTATGTTTGGGTGAAAAGAAAATGAATTTTAGGGAATTGAATTGACTAGAATTATTTTTCAAGGAATTTTCAATTAATTGTGTTTTATTAGTATAATTTTTTATATGAAAAATATTAAAATTTTGGATGTTTTTGTGTTCGTTTGACTTTGTTTTATATAGAAGTTATCCATTAAAGGGATGAAATTTATTACAATTAGAGATAAAATTTATTTTCATTACAAAAAAAAAAAAAGTTACCTGGAAAACCAAATCCCACCAAATTGGTGGGACTTGATTTTCCACAAAAGTAAGGAATTGGAACCTTGTGAAGTAAAAATTGGAAAATGAATTGCCAAGAAAATTATTTTAATCGAACGTGACTTTTAAGGGAAGACGGAATTTCATTTCCAAGTTCTATGGAATTGTTGCCAAATCAAATAGACCCTAATTTTAATTCCCACCAAACGCCCTATAGAAATGATGATTAGATATTTTTCATGTTAAGATTAGCCGTAAATTATTTACCGAGTGTGTAAGTTATAATTTTTACGAAGAACCCGTGAAATAGATTTCACTTCCACAGTAGTAAAAGAAAGGACATTGTCATTGCAACTTCTTTAGCTTCTTGTTAGCCTCTCAACTGAGAAACTTTTTAGGTTATATAACTGATAATTCATTTCATTTTCAAACATCTCTTGTAGATCAACAGATAATTCATTTATTTTCAAACATCTTTTTTAGCTCAGTTGGTTAGAACTTGCATATTTATATTGAAAGTCACAATATCGAATCCATTTCCAACCAATTTATTGTGAAATATTTTCAGTTATACAATTTTTACCATAATTAATGTACTAGGAAGACGATTCGAACTCAGCTAGTAATTCATTTCATTTCAAACATCTCTTGTAGCTCGGCTGGTTCTAACTTGCATATTCATATTGAAAGTTACGATATCGAATCCATTTCCAACCAATTTATTGTAAAAAAAATTTTATTCTACAATTTTTACCATAATTAATGTACTAGGGAGATGATTTGAGCCTACTCTCCTTAAGATTATTGCAAGCTTGACCATTATGACACTTATTGAATTTTGACACTAAATTTATCAGAATAATATAAGTTAAATTTTAGCGGTTTTAATGCAGCTGTAAAAATTCGAATCCGTGTTCTTCCTTTGAATTATAAAAAACTTGGCCACAATTTCATTTGGTGAATATTGCTATTTTCTACAACAAAATTGTATATGTTCAATTTGAACAAAATAACTGTTATATTTAAATTTTAAACCTTGTTTAATTCCCATTTTTTTAAAAAAATACATTTTCTCTCTTATTTTCAACCGTATTTTTCAATAAAATAATATTACATGCAAATTCAAAAAATTTCGTTATTTTTAACCGCACGTTCTTCATCAAATCACTATTCTAACATACATTTTTTGCAAAAAATTGACATCAAACGAGCTCTTAATATTTTATTGCTTTCAACGGAGCGTTGACCGTGCTGACTTAAAATTCTGGATCCGTCACTATATATTGAGTATAATGAATCTTATCTATGTTTTTTTTACGATTAGTTGACTTATGATTAAACAATAACTAGAATGATGAAATGGCATTAAAATTGGAAACAGATAAGGAAAGTACCGTTGCTTGTAGCCAAAAAGGTGCACAAATATGATGAGCACTTGACCTCATGCTTATCTTCATCTAGCGTTAAACTACATTTTTGAACTAGATAATTTTCACTTGTTACCAAATTTAACTAACATTTTACATATTTTTTTTTAAAAAAAAGAAAAAACATTACCATACTATTAGGAACAAATTGAAATGCGGCCACCGACGGATCTCCGACAAGCACTGGCGGCTATATGTGCTGGATCCTCCGAAAACGGCTGCTCAAGCTGTTGTATAGTGAGCACCCGTGCTCACCTTTCATCTTGGATCCAATAGAGACTGGGGACAAGTATGTAGAAAAGTAATAGAGTAATGTTATTTATAGTGAATACTATCGATGATCGCCATTCATGACATATACATGATAATTTGTTATTTGATGCATTATGTGATAGTTTTTTATTATCTCATGCATCAAATAATAAATTGCTAAGTATATGCCACATAAAACGACTGTCGATAGTTTTCACTATAAATAGTATTCAAAGTGAAATAGAGAAACAAATAAATGAGTATGCAAAGATTTGGGTGGGAACTAGGATGAAAATTCTCATCCCTATTTCAGACTTTCTTTTGGGTTATAATTAAGGCTCAGTTTTTTCTTACTTATAACCATATCATGTAAACAGCTAACAAGTATTGAAATTTTAGTTATGATCTAATTTATTAAAATAGCTAGAAATGTTAAAAGTAACCATCTGAAAATGTATTTAAGAATTAATTAAGTTATTTGGACAAATAAAATATTTTTAAGTAATAATTTGTTAAAATTATCAATATATAGGACTCCGTTAATAAGTGATATTCATTAGTTTTGCTTGTTTGAAATTAATTTTCTAATTTTGACATAGTAGTTTTTATCATGAAAAATTGTAAGGTAACAAATCCGTCGTTAAACACCTTCACGAAATGTTTACAATAATAAATAATTAAAGACAGAATTTACTAGCTCCTTTAAAGGTCCTTATTCTTTCTCTGACAGCTATTTTATGACATTACTCACCCCTTTTAATTTAGCTAGCATGGGACGAAAATTTTGTTAGTTCAATTTCCTTCACAGTAGTATATAATCGACATTTTAGTTTATTGTTATTTGCGAATAATTTAAGTCTCCATGATCACAAAAAATGTTGCAATAGTTGATGAGTCAAGTATGGTATATATGATCAATATCGTTCACTATCGATGGATAAAGTTTGATGCTTTATGTTGATAAAATTTTATGATTCTTATTAAAAAAATTCTAGATCCAAGAAAAAGGAGAAATAACATGTTCGGTGCAAATCAAATAAAATCGCCTACATGACTGACTTGTGACCACTAGGAATAAGTGCTTACACGACCACCCAATGAGTGACCTATATCCTCAACGGTAATGCACTCTTAATTGCCGGCTCAAATTCTTTCAGGTACCAAAGGGAGATATCTTGTTTGGAAGATCGATCTTGGTATTTTAGGAATTAGAGCAAAACCTTATAAGATCATATACTCGTAAGATGAAATCTGTTAATCATATAGTTGAGAAGATCGTCACTTCAAGAGATTTTCTACTGGGCGTTCAAACCTGCACTTAGATCGACGATAGGATTCGTTGGACTTCAAATTGAAATGTGTTTACAACAAATTTTCCTTTTGAAAACAGGACTCAGAGGGTTATACATATTGGAGGGGCAAATCAGTCATTATGAAAATAAACTTATGGTATTATTATCAGAGGAAATTATTATCGGACCATTGTCTTTCTTCCGTAATTGTCACTTGGCATGAGAGTGCAATTTCGGTTGTTTAGGGAAATGGACCGAAATTAATAGATAAGTTGCAACATATGTCCTTAGAGCATGTGCGATTAAAAAATAAGGAAAAAGTTTTAGATTTACATGTAATATTATTTAATTAAAGAATGTGTAGTTGAAAAGAAGAGAGAAAAACATATTTTGAAAATAATAGGAATCAAACAAGGACGAATGCACCCGTAGGTAGATTGTTAAGCTCATGTTATATCATATAGTGTCGTGATAATTACCAAAAAAAAAAATTACTTGTATTCAATTTCACCAAATGTACTTACTAGTGATTTGAATGCCGTTGTTTCTTACATAAGATTGAAGTGAGGCATAATAGATTAGGTCATATAAATGATAAAGGTTTGAAACTATTGACAAAATTAAGGTTCTTTCGGTAATGATACTAAAATATCTACACTTGGATTATGTGAGCAGTGAATCTTAGGTAAAAAAAATTAGACTTACATTTACGCCTGGCTTGTATAAAGTATGCTTGAATATTTATATACTGATTTGTGGGGTCCTGCATGTATTGCTACTCATACTAGTTTTAGATACTCTCTCTTTGTTGTTGATGAGTTTTCTAGAAAGATTTGGACATTTTCGTTAAGGTCTAAATATGATAGCTTTGAAAATTATAAAAATATGAAAAATCTAATATAAATTTTTTAAAAAATAAATGGATTGAAGCACTTAGAACACAAAATGAACTTGAAATTTGTAATGCAAATTTCGATGCTATGTGTAATCAACTCGGAATTCTAAGACCTAGAATATTTACACACACCCCACAACCGAATGGAATTGGAAGGGATGAACGGAACAATATTGAATAAAAGTAGGAGCATGCTGACTAGTTCTGGCCACCCCAAATTATTTTGGGGAGAATCTGTAAAGACGATTGCTTAATTGATTAAGAGGAGTCCATTTGTAGCTATTAGTCCTAAAACCCCCAAGGAGAAATGGAATTATTCACCTAAAACAACTATTCTAACATGAGGTTTTTTTTTTTGTGCGCAGCTTATGCACATTAAAAGCAAGCAAGCTTGAACCTAGGTCCCTCGTATGTATTTTCTTGGGATATGGTTAATGGGTGAATAACGAAGTTTGACCCCACTAATATCCAAAGAGAGGTAAATAAATGTAATATGCGATTTAAATTTATTAATCAATTAATTGCAACAAGTCACAATTAACAAATGTAGATGAATTAAATCACACCTATCTAAACCCTAAATATCAATCAAACAATTAGAACAATACTGAAATGTAAATAATACCAAGATTTTAAGGAAAACCCTTTGAACAACTTTTCAAGAGTAAAATCTACGGGTGGGTAAACTTGCCAATAAATAATTTACTGTAAAAGAACAACTTAAAGTATTGGTCCAGATACAATTAAATTTTAGTAGATTCTGACCCTCAACCTGTAATCACTAAAAACTCGATTGTACGCTCCAACACCTGCTTCCTGACCTCTAGATTCTTTTATCTTTGTGGGTTATGAAAAACAAACTCGTTTTTCACATATTGGGAATTCGGTCACCTTCCTAGATTTTTAGAATTTTGGAAGTGTTTGATTTGGTGTTTTGATAATTTGGGATTTTTGATATTATTAATTCGTGGTTAAATCAAGTGATCTTTGCAATATGTTGTTTGATCTTCAATATGTATTTTTATGTATGAAAAGATGTTCAGCCAACCTTTGGGACGAAGTATAGCTTGTGTATTTAATATTTATAGTTCAGTGTGTTTGGGATATTATGGAATTGAAAAAACTATTTAATATTGTGAATTAGGATTTGGTACGTAAGCCTACCACTCGAGCGCCATTCCTCGTGCCTAGCGAGATGTGGATCACTGAAATTAATGCCCAAGCGGTTCATTGGTGTGTGCGAGTGGTGGATCACGTTTCTTGATATTCTTGAATTGTTTTATACACCTTTTAGGACTCTACCAACCACTAACGACTTTGACTCTCATTACAACTCAATAACTTATGTTTTGGACATGATATATGCCAATTAAAATAAAACATGACAAGGGGTATAGTTTTCCAGTAGAGAGAGAATATTTTTTTAAGATAACAATTAGAAATGTTGTCTTTAATGAGAATCTCATGACATGCTCGATTGATAATGAAGAAAAACCACAAAATAGGATGAAGAAAGTGATGACATCATTGAAATAAGTAATGAGTCATCTTTGCATGAACCAAATGAGTCATGATTAGCTTTGTTGTGAAAAGTGGAGATGATACCAGATTAATCCAAATATCAAATTATTGGTGAAAATAAGATATCATAGCCACAATATGAAGTAATTGATCGCAAGAATAAAATAATTTACAGAGAATGTAGATTTTATTATAATATGAAGAAAGAATACAAATATTTATGTTTACAATGTTTCTTACTTCTTACTAAATCATAATGAAGAGCCAACTATATATAAGAAACAAATAGAGAACGTCCAAACTGTGATATTTGAGTAGTAGTTGAAGTAGAATGCAAGAAACGGAATCGACAAGGAAAAATTGCACAGGGAAAAAACAACCAAGATGAGCCGAGGCGCACCCCGGGCCTGACGCTGCAGTATTGGGCAAAAAATATCATGGTATCGTAGCGCTGCATAGCCCACTCTCAAGTTCTTTACTTCAAAAATCTGATTTTCTTCATCACAATGTCCTCTTCAAGTCTAACACAAATTCCTACTCTCAATTGAGTTTCAAAGTAGAACTTCAATAAGAATTCGTCAAGTAAACTTGAATATGATTTTACATTAACATTCTTAATAAAATTCTTCTTAATGTGCACCTTACCTAGAACTCTTAATTATCTTCAACAAAGAATTTAGGTCACCCAAATTCTAATAATCTCCACCTTAACAGGAATTCCACTACAATGAACAAAACTTCGAAGGAAAAATTTCTCCACTTTGAGATAAATTCCATTTTAAGGAATAGACTTGAACTCTTCAATGAAAAACACAAATGAACTTCTCCATCAAAAAATTTCCAACTGAAAATATTCTCTACATCTACTATCTCAATAGGGGCAAAAGTGATCTAATGATCATCAAGTATGGCTAAAACAAACCCTGTAACAGAATCACAACTGAATGCATCAAAAGAATGATCTTGGCTAGAATTAACAAAATTACCCTCGTTCAGACCATTGGCTAAATAAGCAGAATTGTACCTATGTAGAATCTTATGACCAAAAATGGGTTTGTTTCTAGCAAATGAATACAATGACATCGATGATGATGGTGGCAAGTCGAATTTACCCATAACTTATAAATTCAACTAAGATGTATTCCTTAAAGGAGACCCCAAATTAGATTCCAAAGGTACATAATCAACTTTAAATCCACCAAAGTTCTTAAAATATGCTGATTGCTTAAAGATTATATATAAAACTACAAGATATATAAATGAGATATTCTATGTCCATTTAATAAAACATGAGCTCTTTTACTAACTTTCAAAACTCCACTTTTAACAATATACTTGAACCCTTTTGAATTAAGAGTATTTAAGAAGATAAGATTTATCTTCAAATCTGAAACGTCTCACTACATGAAGTGTTCTAACCGTCTCATGAAACGTCTTTATTTTGACTAACCAATAACAACCATACGACAAGGTGTATTATTATCGGTCATAACACCTTTTGAAACTTCTTCATATGTTGAAAACAAATCCTTATTAGGAGATATATGAAAAGTGCAAGCTGTATCAAAAATTCAAGGCTCGTCAGATTTGAAGTTGTAGTCGGACATAAGTAAAAGCTCTCCATCACTATTAGGATTTTCTACAATACTTGCTATCCCTAAAGTTTCTAATTGTTGATTTGCAGTCAATTTTGATTTATTCTGCAACTTATAACAATCATTTATCAAGTGCTCATTTTTTTCTTACAATAATTATAAAATTTAAAGTTAGATTTTGATTTGCCCCCTGCTCGACCACCATAAACAATGAGGCCATCTTCATGATTCTCAGATGCTACATGATGTTTCATCTTCTCCTTTGAGAGCATTGTAAACTTTTTCAATGGTGAAAGTATCATAATTATATAAAACAGTGTCTTTAAAAGACATGTATGAAGGGGGCAATGAACACAAAATAAAATCAATCACAAATTTTTTTCATCATATTTGACTTTCAAGGTTTTCAAATCAGCGACGATTTCCTTAAAAGAAGCAACGATGAGAATAAAGACGTTTCAAATGTAAGACTCTTCATCATGCATAATTGCTTCAATTTTAACCATAACGCAATGATTGACTTTTCCTTCAAAACGTCATAAAAAATATTATTTAAAAAATGAAGATGTATTTGAGATAAGGCATTTTGATCCCTCTGTCGTTTCTCGTCTGAAGTCCAAGTTATGGGTCTCTTGTCAAATCCCAACAATGCGTCGTTAAAATTCATATGAACGAGTACTGCTCCCATCTTTACCTGCCATAAAGAGAATTTTGTATTGTGATCTAATAGCGCAATATCATATTTCATTGTTGCCATAAAAAAAAATCTCGATCTTCTCAAAAATTTTAACACCAAAAGCTCTTATACGAATTTGTTGTGAGAAACTAAGATGATATCAGATTAATCTAATACCAAATTATTGGAGAAAATAAGATATTATAGCCACGATATAAAATAATTGATCACAATGTTACAAGAATAAAATAATTTGCATATAATTGAGATTTTATTATAATTAATCACAGCTAAAAGTTCGTTGCACGTATATGATAATACTTTATAAACATTGTAAAAATGATATTTGAAAATTAGTTAATATAAAAAATAGTTTTAAAAAACTGTATATGTGAAATGAACTTTTTATATAATTCAATTATTTATTTACGTATATGATAATAATTAACATTAATTTATATATATATCCTACTATAATTAAATAAATTAATTCTTCAAGTTCATGCATGTCCACTTTATATATTTTGTGGATTGTTCAATTACTCTAGAAATACTANTGAAATGAACTTTTTATATAATTCAATTATTTATTTACGTATATGATAATAATTAACATTAATTTATATATATATCCTACTATAATTAAATAAATTAATTCTTCAAGTTCATGCATGTCCACTTTATATATTTTGTGGATTGTTCAATTACTCTAGAAATACTACAATTCAATTATTTATGCATATACATGTATACTAATTAACATTTATTTATGAATATATTAAATATAACATTAATTCATCAAGTTCATGTACACATATTTTGGGAGCTATTCAATTATTATAGGAGAATAAATTATTCAAGTTCATGAATACGTATTTATTTTCAAAAATATTCATTTTTATCATAAATTATTCTAGGAGTGTATAAATTATTAAAGATTATATAATTTGAGAGGTAAATCGCAGGATGTACATCAATAGGTCAGGATACAAGAGCTGTCATACTGGTGCCCACAAAGAATATGTTTTCATATAGTCAAAACATGTCTAGAATCAATAATATTAAAGATGGGCTAAAATCTGAATTTGAAATGAATGATATTGGGTTTACTAGAAAGATACGAATGATGAATATTAAAAGAAATAGATCAGAAAATCAAATATCTTATCTATGTAAAGTATTAGAAAGTTTCTCTATAAATGAGGGTAAACTTTTGACTGTTCCTTTAGCTTATCACCATAAATTGTCTACAGATCAATGTCCTTTAAGTGATGAAAAAAGAAAAGAATGAAATTTATGCCTCACGCTGATGCTATTTATTCTATTATGTATGCTAGGGTTCGTGGCTATGGTTTGTACCAGTAAACATGTTTCTTTTGTTACAAGTGTGCTTAGTAGATTTATGTCAAATCCTAGAAAGACCCACCGAGAAGCATTGAAGTGGTGGTTCAAATATCTTAATAGTTCCTCTCAGTTAGGCCCCGTGTTCGAAGGATGCAAGGAATTTGCTAGACTGAAAAGGCTATGTTGACTCCGACTTTGAGGAGAATAGAGATAATAGGAAGTCGTCTTCTTCATATGTCAATAAACTTCGAGCGACTTCCATTAGTTGGAAATCTCAACGGTTAAAGATTGTTGCCTTGTCATCAACTAAAGTGGAATATATAGCAGCTAAATATGCTACTCCATCAAAGAAGGTATTGCCTCTAGCTGGTTATCGTAACGAACACATCAACATGTTTCCATTTTCTTTATCAAATGGAAGTTCATTTTGAGCGTCATGTAATGCTCGTAAAAATTTGTCATAATTATAAACAGTCGCAGGTTGAACTATTAAAGACTAACAAACAATTAAAACATGTCTTTCAGGATTGAAGATTACATCGTTGAAGATCCTTTTTGTGTCACACACATTTCGGAATGTTCAAACATGGTACGCATGATTTACTAGCGACATTTTTTGTCACACATTTCAAGAAGCACATCATATAATTTGGAAGAAGAGAAATCGATCGAGGCTAAATCAAAATCCAAGAATCGATATATTTTAAAAAATATATATATATATAACTTGAATTAACATTTAGCTTATTGTCAATTAACGTGGATACAGATAAAAAAGAATACCTAGCAGCATCAACATAGCGATTTTGATTAGTACACACTATGCACTTCCACCAGGGTAAATGCAACCTACATTAAAAAAATGTTATGAAGTGTCAAATAAACACATTTTTTGAATAGCTATTGGAACAACGCACAAAATATCTCTACAATTCCCAAAGAGAAGAAAAGCATGTTTTTTAAGATATCTACTTTTAAGATACCTCTTTTTCATTGGGACGAAAATTCCTACAAAATTAACAATTGATTAGATTTGCAACTTCATGCATGTTTGGCAAAGCTTAAATTATACATACCTTCTATCATTTATTATTAATACATTTAATAGGATCCACAACTTATGATCACTTCTAAAACCCTCCCAAACATGCCCAAAATTCAACTATCAAACCCACATTTTCTAATTCTTCAGTTCTAATTTTCATATCGAGTTCCATTAAACAAATGTAGCCACCACGAAGGATTAGTGAAACCATGATATTTTGTTCTCTTGTTATTAGTTAAAACTCAAAACTATTTACATCTTGACCTCTATACCATGTTATATCAAGCTTAATAACAGTGGCATGTTCGTTGATAATCCAGAAAAAATATAAATTTATTCTATAAGCTAACCTCGTGAAAATAAGTACTTACTAGGATTAGTAGTAGAGAGTGTAGCGGCTTGAAAGAGGTTGCAGTTCCACGAATTCCTGCCAGCAAATTAAAAGAGAAGAAACATTGATTAAGCAGTATGTGATACAACAGTATTTGGACCAAAACAGGCATCACCTTATATTGGCAGGCAATCGAGATGCAGAGATGACAAGCATAAAAGTTATACACTAACCTGATCCTGGTGATAGTGTCACTGGAGTTACGGGAGTAGCGGGAGTTATTGGAGCAAGAATCGCAGGAGTTGTTGGCGTTTTTGGATTAGGCATCACGGGAGTTGGACTAGGAGTCAAGGTTGTTGCTGATGCTGTTGGAGCGGGAGTCATTGCACTTGGTGCTGGTGTCTGGGCAGATCAACCAAAAAAGATTGAAGGCTCGAAAGGCAAAAATTTCGAAAATTGGTTAAGTTCCATCTTTTGTTTGAGGGTGAGTTAGAAGATCAAAATAATGTCAATTGTACGTCCGGCCAATACAATCTAATATTAACGTGCATGCACTTAATTTTTCCAACATTTGGTTTCTACTGTGGAAAAGCAAAATCAAGGTTAGTATAATAAATCTATTTACATATTAGTCTCATCCATGTCGCTTCATTAAATCAATATAATGAAGTATTCAAATGTATTCTAGTAAAAGCATTGTGATATCAGAAAACGAGCAAGTTTTCTTGCCTGTGCGCTCTTTGAAAGACCAGCATCATAAATCATGGAAAGATCGGGCCTGAAGAGCCCAAAAGACCGCTCTGAGCCCGGACCAGGTTTCAAATTCTCGTCATAGAGTGCAAAGATATATGTATCCACAGATTTTCCGGGCATTAGTGGGGTGCCAACCTTTGATCTGAGGTAGTTTATCAAGTTTTCGTTATAGTTTTTTGCGTTGTCCAAACTTGGACCAACTTCATTTGGGTCTCCTTTATAAGGCCATCCCGTCTCAGCAACCACAATCTCAACATCCTTGAATCCCATTGCACTCAACGCCGAGTGTACAGAATCAACCTATACCGTACAAAATTTGACTAGAAAACCATATTAGTACAAACTTTCCATGATCTCGTAGTTCAATTTCTTACTAATTTTCATGTACTCACTAAATTTGCGACTAGATTTACCTGGGCATCGAACATGTTCATGTATTTAATACCCGTTCTTGAATCCACTCGACCAGCATTTGGTTGGAACAGACAGAAAGCCAACGTTTCAGGCCTCGGATCACTTTGATAGGCAAAGAAAGGGTACGGATTGATCATAAAAGGTGAACTGTTATCACTTTGAAACTGCAATAACGCTTTCAATGTGTCTCCAAAAGTAGGATTGAAAGCCCCTGCTGATGGTGGTTCCGACTGGCCCAATACTGCCATGGAATGAACAGT
>CAIGRP010072904.1:0-37151 GCA_903798385.1 Fraxinus cuspidata | reverse complement strand
ATAGATGGGTATGAGGATCCAATCAAGATATAGTTGACTTCAAGTCTTGTCATGGCTATAAGACCTAATTGTGACCTTAGAGCTTTTTTCATGGCTAACTTATTTTGCACATATTTGGCTCCTATTTTTTATATTATTTTTCAACCATACATTTTATGGGACTTAAAATTTTTTTTAACTTTTAATTGCATATTTCATCGATTTTTTTATCAAAATCTACTAAGTATATAATTTTTATCCACCAAATGCGAGCTTCACACATGGGACGCAAGCTTGGTAATGGTCTACAGACCAAGTTTTACTCGACTTGGACACGATGGCAAAGTCATAGACAAGGAGCTTGATTTGAGTTTAGACGAAAATTTTGTAAGTCTCGATGTAGAATGGGAGCAGGAGTTTACGCCCAAGACTTGTAATATGATCGTGTTAAAGAGACGTACATATTCATGTAACCACAACAAGCGGCAATGCATCAAAAATTCGAAAGAGTAAAAAATGAGCGAGTGCTAATAAAGGCTACTAGGAATTCGAGATTTTAAGCGAGACCCAAATGTTTGCTTAGAAGTTAAGAGTCGTGAGCTTTAAAATCGGGAAATGAATAATTTCACTCATTAAGGACTTCACGGTTAGGTACAAATACAAAAATTAGAAAAATCACGTGTATATAAATATAACGCTGAAGATCTACTACTTTATTTTATAAACAAAGATGACTCGACTCGACTAAAATGATTTTTCTAGCATATATTGTTGACGCAGGAACTCGCGGCCGCTACTCGTTGCGGAGCCACGACCACTCTAAAGGGGCGGAGGTCCGGTCACTGTGAGTGCGCACTAGGTAAATCCCGTTACATGTGCAGTAGCTCACATACCAAAAAATAGAGGTAAACCGCACTAGACTTGACGGGTTCGATCGAGGAAGTGTTGACAAGAAATTCGAACTTGTGACATTTGATCTCCGCGTTCACATTTTTACATATTACTTGTAGTTGTATAATAGAACTTTATAAATTTGTCATTCTTTTAAGCATGTAAATTTTACATGTGCCACATTCTCCTTTTTAGAGTGTGTTTGGTGTATATTAAAATGAGAGAATGCATTTTTTGAAGTAATGTGATAGAGAATATGTGGTTGAAAAATAATGAAAACTTTTAGAGTGTGTTTGGTGTATATAAAAATGAGAGAATGCATTTTTTGAAGTGATGTGATAGAGAATATGTGGTTGAAAAACAATGAAAAGTTATTGATATGATTAGAAATATTATTTTATTGAAAAATGTGTGGTTAAAAATGAGTAGAATAATGAGAATGAAAAAAATAATATGACTCGAACAACGACTTAGTCCGCTCTGGGTACAGGAATTCAAAGAGAAATATTAAACCCTAATATGTCAGCAATATTCAAGATCAGGGATGCCACGGTCAAACAGCCATCCGTGACAACTATCATTATTTTGCCACGTAAGATAATTTTAGTCAACAGCTGACTAAAGGAATCCTATCCACAAGTTCCATCAATCTATCTGGGGGAGGTTGGTTTTTATATTACAATGGTTAAATACTTCTTTTATTTTATTTGAAGAAATCAATATTTAATAATTATTTTCATTTAAAGTAATCATTTTGCTAATAATCATAAAAACATTAAAAACTTCGACCGTAACACTGATTGGGTCTATTATATTGCCCAAATATTTTGACATTTATAACGTGAGTTCGATAAAGAAAAATATAAAAATATATATACTCATTGTAACTAAATTTATCTTAGGAAAAATTGATTTCTCATATCTTTTTGGCTAATTTTGAGAGAATAATTAAGGAATTATTAGACTGAATTGGTGGAAATATTTTTAAAAATCATCATATTTATCCTATTATATCAATTTTTTTTTACAAAAGAATAAGAAATTTTTGACAATTTCATAGAGATTTTCAATGTTGGATTCCCTAAATCTTTGATTCTATTGATAATTACTTTATTTGATAAAATTGGCATTTCTCCACAATTACTAATTATACCTCAGAGATGATTTTATAATAAAAGTATTGTGGGGGCAATTTTCACAAAATTTTAATTCTAGGGACAAAATTGAAAATTATAAGGATTTTTATAAAATCTTGAAAAAATCTGAGACAAATTTTGAAATTTAAAATTTAATGTGGGGGGTGGCTGACCCACTATCCATGCTAAATCCGTCCCTACCTCTCGAGCATAATGTACCATTTGTGTAACACACAATTTATTGAAGATTTTAAAATAAATTGTCTATTGGATTAGTGCCACAAAGTTAAAGAGGAATTAAATTATGACTCAAGTGATCCTTAATTGTTCACCGTGCGAACAATGAGAAGATTACATACATAAGTATAACAAAATCCTTCACAATTGCTTGTAGAGATTCCTTACTTTGTCTCGATTCTCATAGAGATTCCTTGTTTGTCTCAACTCTCAAATATAACAAAACCTAAAACCTAGGTTAAAAAGCTGCACAATACGCACACTCAAAAATAAATAGAGTGTGTGGAAGATATATATATATATATATCAGTACAGTTTCTAGTCAAAACTATCCCTCATCTCTCACACGCGTATATAGAGAGAGCAACATTTCAGGAGATTTTGGAGACACAAGTCACAAAATCATCTTCTTTCATGGCTGCAGAATCGAACTCAAATTCTTCAACAAATCTCGGAATCATTGTCCAAAACAACCCTTCAGACTCACAACTCTCTGAATTGGGTATCAAGTCCTGGCCCAAGTAAATCTCTCTCTCTCTCTCTCTATCTATTTATCTATCTATCTATATCTATATGAGTAAATGAGCATGTATTTTTGTATGTGTCTATGTTCTCTTATAAATAAATTAGCTTTATGTTTTTGGTGAATATTGAGAAGATGGGGTTGCTCGCCGGGGAAGTACCAGCTAAAATTTGATGCTCAAGAAACCTGTTATCTACTCCGTGGGAAAGTGAAAGTATACCCCAAAAACTCGTCGGAAGTAGTTGAATTCGGCGCCGGTGATCTGGTGATTATACCGAAGGGACTCAGTTGTACTTGGGATGTATCTGTTGCAGTCGACAAACACTACAAATTCCACGCGTCTTCACCTTCGTCTTCTTCATCATCATAACCTATATTCTTGAATATCACCACTTGAAAAACAAGGATTGTTTGGCATATTTTCTTTGCTGATTCTCGCGTAATTTAGTTGATTAATTCTTCTTTTTATAGGTAAATTCTTGAGCGACGTAACTCAAACCACCATCTTATTGATGATTTTTTGTCCTTCGTTTTTCTTCTGAAATAATTAGGGTTTTATTGTTATTGTTTCATATTATGTTTACAAGGCAGGAATCAATCTATTCAACAGTCAAAAGAAGGGGAATTAATTTGGTCAGTTCATGTCCCATTCAAAGTTCAAACATAGCTTTATCTTTAGGAAAATGTGTCTTTGACCGGTCAACTTATGATATTTTATAGCAAATTTATTAAAAATGAGTTTCTTAACTGTTTGATACACGTTCTTGAGAAAATAATGCATTTTAAATAGTTATGTAATGTAAAATATGTGGTTAAAAAAATTTGAATTTACGTGTAATATTATTTTATTGAAAATTGTGTGATTGAAAATGAGTATTGAAAGAATGAATTTTTTTTAGAATGTGAATCAAACAGGGGCTTAGTTCCTTTTTTATGGAGCATATCCTACGTGCTAAACACTTTCGCCACAGTTTAAAACATAATTATGTTGTAAACTTGAATACTTTGATGTCAGTTTGTTGTGAAATGTTGAAAAAAACTGATTAATTCAATACCAAATTGTTGGGAAAAATAAAAAATCATAGACACAACATAAAATAAAAATCACAAACTCACAAAAAAAATATAATTTGTAGAGTAAATGAGATTTCACTAAAATATAGGGAAAAAAACAAAATTTGTGTTTACAATTTGCGTAACTACTAATAGGGATAAATAAACTTCTAATAAGGTTAAATCAACCGATAACGAGGTTAAAATTCCACATGGGGTAAAACCAATCCAACTAAATTGTAGAAATAATCAAATATATATAGGGTGTGTTTGAGACACATTATTTTTGGAAGAATGTATTCTGGAATAGTAGATTGATGGAGAATTTGTGGTTGAAAAAGAAGGAAAATTTATGAATGTGATGAAAAATATTATTTTATTGAAGAATGTGTGGTTGAAAATTAGTAGAAGAATGAGAATGAAAATTTTAATGTGTACCAAACAGGGGCATAGTGTACAATCCAAATTCTAGAAGTAGAGTTGTAAATGAAATACAATGTCCAAAATTTTTTTTATCTTAATCTCTTCAAGTCCAACACAAATTTCAACTTCCAATAGAGCTTTAACTATAATTTGCCAAATTATATAATTCGAATAGGATTCCAAAAGTATTTTAAATAGAATTATTCTTAGCCGTTGTTTGAATCCTTTTTTTTTCAAAATACATTTTTCTCTTTTCTTTTCGATCACACATTTTTCAATAAAATAATATTACACGTAAATTCAAATTTTTTCTTACTTTTTTAATCACACATTTTTCATCAAGTTACCATTCCAAAAATATATTGTTTACCTTTTAATGGGGCTCAAACACACCATAATGTGCATTTTAATTAGAATTCTAAATTATTTTCAACAAAGAAATGGTCACACCCAATTCAAATTAAATAAAATTTTTATTCATATATTTAGCAAGATTAAGTAGCTTCAAATTTAAACATTCTTAAACAAGCTTGCATTTTATGTATTGCCCAGAAAAAATAGCTCGCAGAAAATACGAATTACAATTTTTCTTAAACAGGCTTGCATTTATGGAGCATATCCTACATATGTATTGCTTTATGCGTTCCTTTTTTTATTCTTGTGGCCACAACTCTAAATCTCGTTTGATATTTATCAAAGTACAGAATGCAGGGGCTGGGGGCAAAGAAAAAATATAAAACTCAAAACTAGAACTGGAATAGCTTTAGATTGGAATCTCTCCAGAGGAACAATAAAAGAAAACTTCTATCTCTCTCAAAACGAGCATCGACCAAGCCTGGTCTGTGCCCCTTGGTCCTTTATAAGACTAAGGTTTTACTCGATGTCATGTTATGTCTATCAAATTATTTTGGTGATTTTACATGTACAAATCATAAACATTTATTACCAATGCAATTGAGTTCAAGACCTTTTATGATTCTATCAAAAGGACCCGATCAGTCCTATATAATTTAAACTCCAATAATTATGTTTTTTTACTGTTGTATATAATATGTCAACCACTTTTTATTTAGATATTTCATGAGATTCACAAGTACTACTTACTTATTCACCACGCATTTTTATCTATTTGTAATTTAAATCGATTATAAGTAATACCCAAACATGCTTTAATTAAACTACAATCAGCTTGATCAAGGATTATACAATATAATTATTAATATTTACTCTAAAGGCACTTTAAAATTATGTAAGAGCATGTCTGGGGAAGCTTAAAGTATAATTTAAACTAATTGAACATATTTTTTATCAACACATTTGGTAATACCCCACAACTTACCAATCTTTTGAAAATCAGACCGAACATTGACTCGGAAAAAGAAGAGGGTAAAGGGTCAAAGGGTTGAATCGATGCTAAATAGGGGCTGACCCGGAAATTAAATAAAAATTTATTTGAATATATACTATTTAAAATATAAATTACTATATAGATATAAAAATTTTTAAAAAACAATATTAAGTATAAGAATATTTTAAATTTTTTCACCTGTTAATTATTTTTAACATCCATTCCATTACATAAAGTGGAAATTTCACCGCTTACACTAAAATTATAAAAAAGAAACATTTTTTATATTACAATGATTTTTAATCAAATGTACAGCAATATATGCAGTATGGTTGAAAAATTGAAATATCCTCACTCCTATAATTATTACATAAGAAAGCTAAAATCAATCCACAAAACCAGCCACATCAAATTCTCTCCCAATTCTCCCAGAATCCCGTTTCTTCATTGTAGGCCGAAGTCAAAAATCTTAAGCCTAAAATCCAAATAATCTTCATTCTATATCATTGACCAATATTATTCATATATCAATATGCATTTCAAAATTTCTATCAAAAAATCATCTTTGCAATCTCTAATTTTCATTTTGCGATTTTTTTGTAATCTGTATAAACCCGATAGAGATTAGTGATAAAATGCATCCATCGTCAAAATCAAACAAGTCGGCGATATTACATCCTCGAGGAACAGATTTGGAGGTAGTGTATCGGTGTCTGCAATGTACAAAGTAATATCAATGCTCAATTCGAAAATGACATCGCATTTAGATACATTTCAATCATATATCTATAATATATTAAATATCACATCAAGTGAGAATCGCTTTTTGGTCGATTCTAGCTCTACTATAATTCAATTATTTTATTGATGCCTTACTTTTCGTTTTTCAATGTATATCTAATTTATTTAACCATTCAGTTACCATCAATATATATGTATATTTGACATATTCGTTTCACGTGTGTGCTTTCATTAATGTATCAATTTCCTATTATTAATTCTTAATTAATTAACATTCGCATTTGATTAATTAATATTTATATTCATTTATGCATTTCAGCGTTATAAATTCTAATTATAAGTTCATTAGAATTTCACATTCAAGAATGCATTTTCATTATTGACATACACGTATTCTAATTAACATCCAGTTTTATTTTATTAGAAATTAAATAAACGATTTAACATTCATTGTCCCATATATATTCTCTTGTATTAATTATAAATTAATTAACATTCATGCATATTCAAATATTATTTTTAGTACACTGGTAACACATTTTATAATACTGTGCAACGCGTATTCAACGTTGACCAGTGGTAATTAATATCGCTTTATATTTGATTATGCAGGAACAATTTTGGCATCTTTTTGATTGAAACGACTTAGCATTGATCAAATGGGTATATTCAATCATTGGGGGAGAATTAAGTTTGTCGGAATCCACATTGAATCTCAACTGTTTAAGTAATAGTGATAGGGTATTAGACGGACCAATATGATGCCCTGAGCAGATTAGATATTCTAGGAAGAAGAAAAACCACAGAATCGCAGAAAGATCATAAGCAAATTTATTATCTTTATTTTTCTTGGAAGTTTCTTGAAGGCAATAACCCCATTATATTCAAGAATTAAGCTTCTTGTACACCAACTTTGACATCCCCCTCACAATAGGAGGGTCGGGCTTCATAACCTTGCTTCTCATATGGCAGGCAAATACTGGAGACACTTCATAGAGGACAAATTTAAACCAACACTATTCATTTGTGAAAAATTTATTAGTATCACACAGTTCCATGCACATAAATTAGTTAGAGCTAAGCATTCTATGAACAAAAGTAAAAGAATAACTCAAAAATTGCCTTGGTAAAATTTGCTCATTCCAGTAACCATGTTTGCAAAGAATTCAACAAAAATATATGGAATGAAATAGGACTACCATCTAGAAGAGAAAACAGATTAAACAAGAAATCAACTATAAATCAGTGGGAAAAAATCCTCATTTTTTACTGGACAAACATCAAAACAGTCATGAAGCGTTCTACACTTCTGGAAATGTCACAAAACAAAGTTAGAATATATAAGACTTAGACGTATGATCGAGTTATGCGAAGCTTCGACTTGCACAATGAGTTGGAAAGAACAGAAATATTGGAAGGAGCGTGATCAACAAATTCAGTTTGATAGGTGGCTTTGGATTCAGCTCCATCGCTCCTAAATTACTTTAAAGGTATCCTTATTTAGTGAATTAAACTGAGATTGGATGCTGGTTCATTGATTGAAAATGGGGTTGAGCTGAGCATAAGAAGATTGTTGGTGATTTATAAGTATGCTATATTTTAGCAAATGGTTTTGGATCTTGCTTCTGAAAAGATAATGGGAAACTGTGGATATAAGTAATGATGACTTTCAAACTTGAAGAGGCCCTGCAAAGTATCTTAATCTTTATGTCTTTGAACCGAGCCAGTTAGATATCTTCAACAAGCGAAATTAGATATCATATGTAACATTCAACAAGATGCTTTTCTTTTGTGAAATATTTAGATAACTTGATTGTACCAGGAACACAGATGTGCGATCAAACAAGGTATGTTGAATTTGATTACAGCGTACTGACTATGAAACCGCATATGTTATTCAGAAATTAGAAATTTATCTGTAAAAAATTCTCGTATGCAGAAAAATTAAGATACTGTGATGTATATCAATTTGTTTGTTATCAAAACACACGACGACAATATTTGTTAATTACATTACAGAGAATTCGAGAGGAACATAATTTATTTTCAAAAAATTACGAGTGAAAGAATACATTAGGCGTCATGTCCTACAGTGCAATAAATTTCGACAAGAAATCAACAAGGAATCGATTAAAGATAAATATGCAGAGTAGAAATTACTTGAAAATAATTTATCTCACTCTTTAGAGGAAGAATCGCAAAATCAGCATTGCTGATGTTAATCTACATCCAATATCATTTTGGATTGGCATATTTACATCATATCAAATTAATTGCACCTTCTATGACTGTCATTGAAGATTTCAGTTGGACAGTAACAAATGAAATAGGGAAAGTTTTGTGATACAGTACTTTAGGCAATTTTATTGGTTTATCTAGTAATTTCTGTTTATATTTTGGTAATACAGTAGAATTTGAATATTTTTATAATTGTAAGGTATATTTGATTTTTTCCCTTACATAAAGATTAAATGAGCCCAAAAAAGTAATAAACAACATAAAAAATAGGTTGGCCCAATAATGTTATAAACCTAAAAATCTACTTGAACTCCATTAAAAATAATTTTTGAGAAAAAATATATTTTGAAATAGTAATTTTTTGGAGAAAAAGAAATTTTTGACTTTACGTGTATCATTATTTTATCGAACAATGCGTGATTAAAAATAAAAAAATAAAAAATACATTTTTTTCAAAAATGGAGTTCAAATAGGGCTTAATGTTTCAGACCAACAGGACATTGCATATAAACATAAGCTATCCTTTAACTGCGGTCAATCAGGGAATCCAACACCATCTGAAGAGTCACGAGTGAAGATTAATTCTAATTTTATGTGGGGGAATCCGTGCATTAATGGGAAAAGTAGGGGGTGAAATCGATGATGTACATCGTGTCATATAAAAGAGTGTAAACCGATGTGTAACTCATAACGTAAATGTAATATGATTGAAAAAATAAAACGTAATAAAAAAATTAGGCTGATATAAATTGCATGGGACTCAGAGATTTTTGACAAAGGAACTGATGAATCCACCGATTTCATTGATTTGATTAAATACAGAGTGTGGTGAAAATGAGTTATTTAGTGACCTGAGCGAATGGTGAAAAATGGTGTCATCACTTTGATGAAACATGTTGATATCGGGATAGGTCTTAAATCATTCTAACTGATATCAAGAGAATATGTTTGGAGTGCACTTGACTACATTCATCAAGATTATGAGAAACTTTCGAACTTCTCAAGGTATGGTCACAAATCTACATATCTTTTCAATATTGAATTTGAATGCGACCACGAGTTGGAGAAATATTTCATTTGACGTATACTGACAAGGAATAAGGCATATAAAATATATTATTTTATCTTTTATTTTATTCCTCGTCACCGGACTTTGTAAGTTTTATATTTCCTTTTATTCTATTATGTTTTAATTTTATTACCGATATTAACATTCCAAATGACTTTTAAATAAAATAAAGACGAGAAAAGAAAATAATATAATAAGAGTGTGTTTAAATGGCATGAAAAATATATCATAGAAGAGAATATTTTATTTTTTTGTTTTGAGAAAAACAAAAGTCTACTCCCCTCAAAGAAAATGTTTCCTTAAAAAAAGAAAAATTAGGCATATTTTTAAAAGTCGGAAAATATTTTTCATAAAAAAAAAAAAAGCAATCAAAGACTTCAATGTCAGAATTAGAGTGAAAACAAAAATAAATGCAATCAAACACACCCTAAAATTAAATGATGAAATTACGTACAAGGTGAAAAAAGTGTGTTTGAGTAAAGAAGATAGTTGTTGGGAGTTGAAAATCTCCAAAAGTCATACCCCCCAACAAGTAACAAGTGTATTTGTATTAGTTAAAAATTTAATGTAGTCACAAAGCGCTTTTAAGAAAATAATAAATACCTACTTACCATTTGACCTTGTATGAGACCCATCGTTTTTTGGCCAAGCTCATATTTATTCACAGATTCTGTAGGACTTTCAATTACTACTAACTTCTTCATCGTTAATTTTTATTTTATTTATAATTTAAATTGATTATAACAACTTTCCAAACATATGTTAAAATGGTAATGCAACTCGGATAACGGGACAACGAGATTGCTAATCTCGATTAGGAATTAAGCGTCCATTTCGATACCTGAAAAGAAAAAAATAAAAATAAAAATTAGAAAAGGGTAATATTCAACTGGTCACTGTGTAAGTCCAATTAGGCCATTAAACTTTAATTTATCTCAATTGAGTCACTGATCCTCAATATTTGTTTCAATTGGCTCATTAAATTTCCGTTTTAGTCTTTCAAGTTGATGAAAAACACTTAATGACAAACTACATCTGAATAGATCTTCCACGCATTCGTTGCATGACAAAGCCAACTTATTAATACAATATGTTATAGATATATTGAGATAAATAAAAATGTCATTTAACATTTAGTCTAAAGAAATTGCCACAATCTTCGTTTTAACATATCCGTTTCTAGTGTGCCACGTAATTATTACATGAACTGCCAGTAAGATTCTCATTAATTTGGAAATAAATGAGTTTTGAATAGTATTTTTAGGAGAATGTGAGGTTAAAAAGTAGAAAAAATTGTTAATATACGTGTAGAATATTTTATCGTGCGAGTGTGTGGTTGAAAATGATCCTATAAAAACAAGTATCAAACAGACATGAAATATCATCTTTGTTGTGTTGAATAAAATTTGAGTGATGGCGGATGAAGCCTAGAAAAGTGTTTAGCATTCTTCATGTTTGCTTTCTTGGCACCTATATAATTTATAAATGTAATTAATCAAAGTTAATACTTGTCAGTAGATTTAGTTTTTGTTGGTGTGAATTAAAATTAAATTTTTAATAGAATTTAATAAAAATTAATGAAATGTGTGGTTAGAAAATTGCGAGTTCCACCAAATTTATTACCAAAATTATTAATTTTGACTATAATTATTGTCTATCATTTATTTCTATATATTAATTATTTAATTCGACTATAATAACTTCCCAAACGTGCACTTCACTGTTGGTTCGAGTTTAGAACGCATACAAGTGGGTGAGTGAACCAGATACTCAGCAATTGCCCGAAAAAAGGTGCCGGTGTCTACACCGGTGATAAAGCTCCCCACCACCTCATTGTTAGATCTCTACAGCATTTCGTGGATCTACTGCATACGCACTGGGACTTTGAAACCACTCGCATCGTTGAATTTTGTGTTGGGGCTTGTTTACTGGTTGACGTACTTCATTGCCTCGTCAAGCGCGCAAAAAACGACGTGCAGTTTTTAAATTTTCTTGTAGGACGGGTTTGTCGGCGGACGGAGCTTCACCGGAACTCTTGACTACTCTGGCGAGTGGTTAGCTGGATTTTGTAACGACTACGATGTGAATTGGTTTCTGGAGAGAGAATATGGTTCTTTTTCTCCTATCTCTGCTACCTCTGATACCAATTAGCCTCGGTAACGTGTTTTCCGTTTTTGGCTGCATGTGAATTTTTTATTATTGAGTAATTGGAGCCGGAAAACTGGGAAGTTCAAGGAATAAAAGTTGTTTCCTTTTTATTTAAAATAAAGAAGAATGTATATCATTCGGGACAGAAATTTTAGTTTCTTATTGTGCATCTTTTCCTTTTCAATAGTTGAAGAAACCCACTTGAGAAACCCGCAGACTAATTGTTTTTAAAGCTAAAAAACGTGGAATGTCTTCTAGTTCCTTTATCCTTCTGAACTTATGCGAGATATACGTCCAGAGCAGTTTACACCATCGATATACTAATTTCAATTTTAGTCCCGATTAGTCGAAGAATGTGGATGCTATCTGTTGTTATCTCATCCTTTCATGTGCAATGAAAGGTATATAATTCATTTTGGCCAGGGCACAGTCTCACGAGTCACGGCTAAAGTTAAAGAATTTCTATTATAGACAGGAATTCAAATTAATGGACTATAAAATGAATTTTCTGTTGAGTTTAATTAATAGAATTCCTAGTCGTAATTCATAAGTTGGTTCGTCTTGATAAACCAAGTTTTGCACTTGCTCAGGGATTTCCTTACAGTACATCTACTTGTCTCCATCTCAATTCCCGAGCCTAGCATCCATTGCGAGGAAATCTACTCTAGAGCATGGTAAATTATCTCTCTTATTTTCCTTTCATTATAACAACATCTGTGTTCCCCCTTCCAACGTGACGTTTCCTCACGTATAATGCATTATGTTGGTTTCATTGGAGTAGATTGTGATGTAAATTTTTGTTGGAAATCACATCTTCTCTGAAAAGAAAATTAGATTTGCAGAGCTTTGCACATGAACTAGGAAAGATTTACACTTTGTTTTCTTTTGATTTCTAATAAATATTTCGGCGAATGTCTTATTGCTACTACATGTAGGCATTATTAACACAGAAAAATTGTGCTACTTTTCAGTGAGCTTAATGTCCATGAGTGCATCATTGGATCAATTTAAAGTGCTGCATAGACGGCAATTTAAACCTCCTTTGATTTCACTGAATGCACCTTCTCTTTCTCCAGCATCTCATGGTATTCAAGAAGAATATAATCTCTCCTACTTATTTTATATCTTTTAGCTTTTTATTGATATGGCACTTGCTATAATAGGTCCAGTTGCCACTCCTATTGGTCTTACTCGATCAAGGAGTCACCACCACCACCATCATCGGGTGAGAACTCGTGCAATTTCTCCAGCTCCATCGACTCTGGCAGGTATCTATTCAGCGAGCAATCTCTCTCTCTCTCTCTCCCTCTCCCTCTCCATATATTTGTAGTGACCATATTATGGGTACTTGGGTTGGAACCTTTCTGATGGTTTAAGAATTAAGAGTAGTTTTAAATATTATTTGCATCCCCAAGGAGATGCACTCTTTCCATTATCTCTTGGTCAGAGCCACATCTGCAGTTGAAACTACTAAAGAAACTAAAGGAGGAAAACGAAAAGAAGAGCTAGTACGTATGATTGATGGAAGAGAACTTCAGGTGATATATAAATACTTTTCCCAATACATGTTGGAACAATCCACCAATATTGTGCTTGGATGATGTTAATCATTTCTTCTTAATGGAGTGTAAGTTATTTGCCATAAAGTTTAGTGCAGAGTTAATACTTGAATTAACGTGTTGGAGGTCTCGTTAAATTGATCACCGCATTAGTTGCTAGTGATTTAATTTGTGATCTTAGTTATTAATTAGTGCATTAATGGATGTGAGTTTATGTTACACGTTTTCATTTCTTTCAAGACCTGCAGTGGTCTATTTAAGGAGCTCATTATAATTCCTTTATGTCAGAAAACATATCGGATTGATAAAGTATTATTACGAGTGCTATTCTATATTTCCTTTTGCATTATTTGTCTTTTTCCGTTGATAAAATTTCTTGTCGCCTTCCATTATTTAATTTGTAATGTTGGCATTAGAGCCACGTTGAGAGAGAAACTAATTACAAAGTGAGCAATGTAACTAGTTTCTCTCAAATAATTTAATTGTAGCAACAATAAACAATGGCATCTGAAAATTTCGTGCAACCGGCAATTCCATGTTTTGATGGTGATTATGATCATTGGAGCAACTCATGGAAAATTTCTTATGGTCGAAAGAGTATTGGCAGATTGTTGAGTTTGGAGTAGTATAACCTATAGATAAAGTTGTGTTTAAGAATGCCCCGGAGTGTAGAATTGGAAGGGCATAAATTGAAGGATCTTAAAGCAAAAAATTGTCTTTTCCGTTACGCCTCTTCCAATGAGGTTCAAGAAATGGCCATGTGGCAACCACATAGTGAGCGAACCTAGGCCAACACTCAATGTCATTCGACCCACGCAATAATTCTATCAAACTCCATGAAGATGTCGACTCGTGGAGAGGTCGAACCCATGTGAAGGCCGAACCCTTATGGTGGGGTCGAATCCTTGTGGACGAGGCTAGGTGATGTGAGGCACTATAGGAGATGTTCTATACAAGATCCTTCATGATTGAAATATCAAGTCTAGTCCTTACAACCTAGGCCATAGTACTGCGAACAGTCAGAACATTAAATGCGTTTGAGCCTATGATTGACCGAACGACAAGGCACCTCGACCGTTTAGATGAGGTCACGCGTCTCTTCATCCAACGATTATTGTTTCTCCTCTACTATTATAAAAGTTCACACTTAATGTCATTTGAAGGTGATGCGATTTTATACTCTCAACTATAACTTTTCTCCCACGCTATTTTTCCAACATACCCCCGGGTCCGAACCTCTTATATTGTGGCTCACGTTGGTAGCATGTCCCACACCCAAATACTCGCTCGTCAATAGAATGACTTGACTATCAAAGTGTTTACGACTACCTCTCCACCGCCGGAGAAGGTCACATACAGCTAACTGTTTGTCCAAGTGTGCAGGAAGATACTAAATGGAATTGAAGGAGCCGGGATTTGTTAGACACCTCACCCATACAGAAAGAGGTTAACATTTTCCATGCTATTGATCGTTCAATCTTAGAAATATTCTTTGCAAAGACACCTTAAAGTATATATGTAATTTTGTGAAGAATAAATATCAATGGACGAGGAAGGTGAAATTCTTACAACATTGAGTTTGAAACTCTTCGCATGGAGTCGAGAAAATTGTTTCTGGATTTTTCTTCAAGGCAATGGTAATTGCAAACACAATGTGGATCTATTATGAGAGAATGGAAGATATTATCATAGTGGAGAAAATTCTTCATTCCATGATGTTTGTTCTGTTGAGGAATCAAAAGATCTTCATGTTTTTTTAATTGATGAGTTGCAAGGTTCTTTGCTAGATCATGTATAAGCTTTGCTGGCAGTTGCCAATCAAAAGGTAGGTGGACATTGAATATGAAGATAGAAAGGTAGAAACAGTGTAAAGAAACCAGAAGAAGATCATAACACCGATCCCTAAATAAAAAGGTCGTGGCATTCAGAACTCTATGGGGTTCAATTCAAGGTGTATGGACAAATTAAATGTAGAATGTTACCGTTGTCATAAATTTGACATTATCGTTTAGAATGTCCCACCAACTTGAATAAAGAAACTGGTGAAAAGTCCAACTTAGTAGAAAAGTAAAATAATTCTCTTCTAATGGTATGTCGTGAGAATGAATAAACTCGCGAGAATTTGTGGTAATTAGTTGCATGATGTAGCAATCTGTGTAGATGTAAGTATGTGATTCAGATAAATTCCTTCGCAATTTTGTGAAGCTTGGGGACAATTCATCGTTCTTTGTTACCTCTATTTTTAATGTCCTATTTGATTCAGATCTGAAGACCAATTTGTTGAGTGATGGTCAACTTTAGGAGAGGAGCAATGAGATCTCTAGCAAAGATGGAGTTTGCAAAATTCAGGAATCGTTGTATCTTTATAAAACTACCTGTTTATGCTTCTTTGCAAGGTTGAAGGATGTGGCTTGATTATGGCATTTTTGCTATGGGCATCTTAACTTTGACAAATTGAAAACATTTCTGAAGAGAATATGGTAGTTGATTTTCCTTAATTTGGGCGAAAAGTTTGTGAAGAATGTGCGAAAAGTTTGTGAAGAATGTGTTATTAACAAATAAAACCACGGTCTTTTTATGATAAGAATTTCAAGAAAAGCTAAGAAGGCATTGCAGTTATTTCATTTCGACATTTGTGGCCAATAAATACAACTTCTTATGGAGATAAACAATATTTTATTACCTGTATTGACAATTATAGTTGAAAGACTTGGATATATTTTTTACAAGAGAAATGAGAAGCTTTTAAAAATTGTAAATTAATGGTTGAGAAAGAAGTTTCTGTTTTTTTACTAATTCTTCATATTGATAGTGGCAGAGAATGCAATTCACATAAATTTGCAAATTTTGGGGAGATGCATGGTATTAAAAGACACCTAACGGTAGCCTAGGTGTATGCGAGAGGAAATATCACACAATTTTACATAAAGCCTTTTGACAAGAAGTAGCATTCCAAATAATTTTTTGCCTGAGTATCTATATTTTGAATAGAAAGTCCTACACTTTGTTTAAAATATGACACCTGGAGAAGCTTGGAGTTGATGCAGATCATTTTAAAAATTTCAGCGGTATGAAAAAGGTGATGAATATATTTCCTTGGTGTCAGCGAGTAGTCTAGAGCCTACAAGCTTTAAAAGTCCATGACTAAGACAATTGTTGCCAGCCACGATGTCGTAATTGATGAAGAGAAGACTTAGTTATTGAATAATAATGTTCTAAAATCAATTTCCATGAATAGCGAGCAACAACCAATAGTAGAAGTTGCTTAGGATAGCCAGTTGATTATGAGGTTACTGGAATTGATCAACAGAGGACCCAATTACACACTTTTCTTTGTTTTCAATTGTGATCTTGTAGCCTTTGAAGATGATGTCAAACAATTGCAGTGGCAGAAGACTATAGACAATGAAATTGTAGCTATTGAAAGAAACAAAACCTGGGAGTTGTCTAATCCTTCGAAATGGCAAAGGACAATTGGTGTCAAATATGTCTATTAGACAAAGTTGAAAGAAAATGGAGAAGTTGATAAGTTTAAGGAACGCTTAGTAGCTGAAGGCTATAAGCAAGAATTTGGCATCAACTACAGAAAAGTTTTGGCTCGTGTTGTCAACGTGATACAGATTAGTTATTGCATTTGCAGTACCAAACTCGTGGCCTATATTCTAGTTGGATATAAATTCATGGAGATTTGTAAAAGCAGTTATTTATTAATCAACCTCATGGTTATGTGAAACTTGGATACGAGCATAAAGTATATAAATTAATAAAAACTATATATGGACTAAAACAAGCTTTGATCTTGGAATGCACATTATTTTCTTGCATATAAGTTGTACAATTGGTTATATAATTTTTATTTCTTAAAAGAAGTATGTATAAGAAATTATAGAAAGGTTTCAAATGAAGAATTGTAATTTTGTTAGCACACCGACAAAATGGTGTGGAGATTACTAATTATCATGAAGGAAAGCACGTTGATAGTACTCGTAACAAACAAATCAAGAGAAGCTTGATGTATTTGACTGCATCAAGATCTCATATAATGTACGCTATGAATTTTATTAGCAGATTCGTGGAAAGCCCAAAGAAAATGTATCTTCTTGCTATTGGCAGAATTTTTTGCTAATTGTAAGGAACAATTCATTATGGTTGTTTTATATAAAATGAGAAAAATCAGATTTGATTGAATTTACCAATAGTGATAAGTTGTAGATTCGATTTTAAGCAACTAGGATCTATTGCTATAGCAATTCGACAATTAATCCTTCCAAAAATCGTGTCTTACATGGAAGAAGTAAAAACATTGATATTGCGTATTACTTCTTAAGGAATTTCACAAAGGAAGTAACAATTGATTTAATTTATTGCAAAATGTAGATCAAATTGTTGAAATGTTAACCAAGCCTCTTTAATTGGTTCTTTTCAAAAAATTGAAAAAGTTACTTAGGGTGTGTTTGATGCACATTATTGTCAAAAGAATGCATTTTATCATATGATGTGATAGAAAATATGTGGTTAAAAATAAGAAAATTTTTTGGAATTTCGTGTAATATTATTTTATTGAAAAATATGTGGTTGAAAATGAGTTTAAAAAGAATAAGGGCATGTTCTTTTGACCATTTTCAAACCATTTTCTGTTTTCGATTTTCCAAAACAGCGAAAACGCGTCCTCTTTCCCATTTTCGAAAATGCGTTTTTGAAAACAAGTTAAAAATTTATAAAGAAAACACAAAACGACAAATTTGTCGTTTTGAGTGTTTTCAGTTATAGTCAAGTCAAAATTTTCAAAACGAGTTTTTTGTGTTTTCAAAACAATTTTTCAAAATGTAAAAAAGAACACGTTTTCAACAATCTCAAAATGGACACTCAAAACACAAAACTCAAAATGAATTCAAAATACAAAACACAAAACTGAAACACAAAGAGAACAACTCCTAAATTTTTTTAGAATGTGGATCAAACAGGGGCTTAGTGTTCATGTGCGAGTTGGGATCTTTCAATTCAAAGGAGGAATGTTGATAATTTCTTCTTATTGAAGTGTTAGTTATTAGGAGCTTGTTTGATTCTCATTATTTTCAAAATACATTTTTCTATCTCTTATTTTTAACTACACATTTTTCAATAAAATAATATTACACGCAAATCAAAAAAAATTCCGTATTTTTTAACCACAATTATCCATTAATCTGCTATTCCAAAATGCATTCGTTGCCAAATAACGTGGTTCAAACAAGGGCTAGAAATAAATTTTAATTGGGTGTTAATGCTGGAATTAATGTATTTCATTAACTTGATTGTTTTCGCATTGTTTACTACTGGTTTAATTTGCGATCTTAGTTATTAATTAGTGCATTAATGATATGTTTATATTACATGTTTTCATTTCTTTCAAGGCATGCGGTGGTCAATTTAAGGAGCTCATTAAAAATTTAATCATGTAAGAAAAATTTCGAATTAATAAAGAATTATTATAAGTATTTTTTTTATATTTCCTTTTGCATTATTTGTCATCTTTACTTGGTCAAATTTAGTGTTGCCTTCCATTCCATTAATTAATTTATTACAGGTGGAAGTTATTGATTGAGACTAGACAATTAGACGAAACTAAATCAGATAATCAATGACCTATTTATGGGGCTTCTTTTTCCTATAATGATGATGTAAGGACTTGGGCCTCGTGCATTAGCCGTTCTCATTTGTATTATCCACTTGGGAAGAGTCTCTGCTTATTTTACTCCTCACGAATTTCTATCGCATCTCCCGGGATTTGAATTTTAAATTCAAGGCTTTTGCCTTACGAGAGACACAAGTAGAATCTTAGTACTAATCGGATAAGCGCATTTTTTTTTGTAACGATCTAGGCCTCGTGCCCCAGCAAGTCACTTACATAATATTCGCTTTGGTTAAGCCTTTGTCCATCTTAACCTTCGCGAATTTTTATCACGTCTACCAACATTCGAACCCAGGACATTTGCCTTATGAGAAGACATAAATTGACTCTCGTACCAATTGGATAATCCCAAAATGGATAGTATGTAAGAGAATGACTTGGGTATGAGGCCTGGGTCGTTATGGATGGCGTTATGTTGTTCATTGCAAAAAGAGGCTAGCCTATTCAAATTGCCCAATACCTATTTTATTTTCACTTTGACATGAAAAAAGAGTGTAAATGGATGAGTTTTATGTTCTCTAGTGTCAAATGGAATACCCAAGCTAAGCCCATAGAGCCATGTAGATATCTAATTTGTATTATAGTGAATTAGTTGGTCCCTATTATTCAGCTGAAATTGTATTGTTTTTTTACTTGTTAGAATACTTTTTTGTTTTCTATACTCCAGGCGAGGTTTGTTAGATGTGTAAACAATACTCCTAGTATAAAGTCGGTAATTCGTCCAAGCCTTTCGTCCTATCTCGTGGGTTATTTCTTGCACTTCATCTTCATAAAATCCTTCTTATAGCAGGAGAATAAAGTGAGTCTTTCTCGATTATCATAGGATGATGAGGGGATGCCATTGAGTAGTAGTAGATATGCTTGAATGCTGGTATATACCTTGTCCAAAAAGAAAATGCATTTAAATTTGTTGTAAAAGCGTTTAAGTTATTGAAAAAAGAAACTCGTGAAGAAATCCTGAAATAATGCGCCTGCAAAGAATTAACTCCTACATGGGGTTCATTCTAAGCACAAGAATTTACAATTCAGGGTAAAATAAACTATTCTTGTGATTGTCTTTATTTAGACCCTCATATTCACTCCGATCAATTTTGTTTGTGAACTCCTCTTTAGTAATTAAGCCCTTGTTTGGGCTCCATTTTAATGGAAATTTAGGGGAAAATAAGTTTTGGAATAGTGAATTTTTTGGAGAATGTGTAGTTAAAAAATAAGGAAAAGTTTTTGTTCACGTGTAATATTATTTTATGGAAAAATGTGTTGTTGAAAATGAGTTGTAAAAAAATGAGTTCTTGAAAAAATGGGGGCCAAACTTAGGCCAAAGCTATGGCTGGTCGTGATGATTCAGCACCTGGCAATGCTAACTTTGAATCCTTGTATTTTTCACTTCACTTTTGTACTTGGACTCCTCTTACTTGCCTAAGGCTATGTTGTGATGACATCGCAGTTGGTAGCTTAAATCTTTAAGGATCTCCCCGTCAAATATAATTACAAATTAGTTTATACTAATGACTAATGTCATGATTGATCTTAATCCTCAGTAGATGTTATCATTTACAGTTTTGGCTGAAATATCTTAAATGAGGATCCGTGGGCCTGGTATTCGGTCAATATAGCTTGTGTGTATTGACCTGGTCTTCTCTTGGTTATAGCCAACACAGTGCCCATTTTTTTGTAGTGCTATTCATTATTATGATCTCTTAAGGGTTTTTCCCCTCTTGAAAATGCTTAGTCCTATCTGCACAATAAAACAATTTTTTGCTGCATTGTGTTGCCTATTTAGGTAGCAATTACCTCCATGTAGTGCATCAATTAGCATGCTCAATGTGAAAGCCTAATTCTGCCTGCCTCTATACGTTTGTGATTAAATCTGGCAGGTTGTGGTCATACTTGTACAGAGCCTCTCACTTCAGCTCCCATCGGTTCACCGTGTGGCTGTGTGCTTCCAATGAAAGTCAGACTTCTTCTAGATGTAGGACTTTTTGCTATCTTTCCAGAGATCAATGAACTAGAAATTGAAATTGCAGAAGGCACCTATCTAGTACAAAGTCAAGTGGCCATAATTGGCGTGACTGCAGATAGTCAAAATCAGGGAAGATCAGTGGTTGATATTAACCTGGTGCCGCTGGGGGTAAAATTTGATAACACTACTGCTATCCTGACTTATGAGAGACTTAGGAAAAAGAAGGTGCCTCTGAATAGGACCCTTTTTGGTGATTATGAAGTAGTGTGCATTACATATCCAGGTACAATCTGAACTCCGATCAGTACAGTGTACACTTTACATGGTTTTGCTTTTATAGAGCCAGTAAATTTGATTATCAGGGCTTCCTTCATCATCTGATACTTTTGGTGATGGTCCAAGTGGAAGTGCTGGAGATCAGCAAGACCCTATCAACGCAGATTTTGTTGACAAGAATCAGAAAATGAACCCTCAAATGATTTTCGTCATTGCTCTGTCAGCATTTGTACTCTTGGTAGTTTGCTGTGTGGCAGTCGTGATACTCATAAAGTGCAGGAAGTCTAACAGACCATCCAATACTCTTGATCCAGTATTTACACCATCCACACACAAGAGATCTGGTAAATCTGCAAGTTACTCTTAGCTTTTAATTGTTTAGTGATAAACGAATGTGGGGACAGTTTTGAACGTGGACATGCAGAGGCTGATATGACCATTATAAGAAATATTCTTTTTCTCTATAGATAATGTTGAAGACAATATTTAAAATATGTACACATGGTCTCTCAAACAATTTACACTTCAGATTAAGTGGTTCGACGAGGTATCAAGTCTTGAGTTCAAGTTTTACCGCTGTCGAAATTGTGCACGGATCAGGCTTTAATGGAAAAAATATGAACCTTACCTGAGGAGGCATATTGAAGACATTATTTAAATGATATGCATGTGATTTCTAACAACTTAGGGGTGGTTTGAGCCCCATTTTTTTGAAAATTCATTTTCAACCACACATTCTCCAATTAAATAACATTTCAAGTAAATCGAAAACTTTATATTAATTTTTAACCGCATATTATCCAAAAATCACTATTCAAAAATGCATTTTTCCTCTAAAAATGGGGCTCAAACAAGGGCTTAAGCTTTTAGGATAAAATGTTACAGATGGCTAGTATGAATAGTTCCGTTGGGTGATAAAGAAGGCCGGGAGATGTTTAATTAATTTATTTGGCATTGTTATTACTGTTTTTTCCCCCAAGAGCTGGGGGTGGAGTGTTGGACGATATATGCTTGCACTTTTAGTTTCTTTCAGTGATTACTGATTACTATTATCATTTTGATGACCAACGTATATTTTACGTCGAGGACCAACCTTCCTTTGTTTTGATATTCACGTAGTTTGTAAAATATGGTTGGTGCCAACAACGAGGCGAATGATGCTTCACACACAAGTTCTATTGGGATATTGAATAAATTTGGATAGAACCAGTCAATTTATTTGCTTTGTGGTTGTGTCTGGTGACGTTCTGAACTTGTCGTTTGATTCCTCGTCTGACATAGGTGCTAATTTATATGTTGAACATCCATGGGTTTTTGTTGAAATTTGTCAATTGCCTCAACCGTTGAGATTTTAAACTCACTTGATATCTTTACCCTCGTTTTTACATTGCAAGGGATTGGATCTATGTTCTCAAGTAACCCAACCTGCTCAACATCGGCGTCTCTCGTTGCAACCATGCCTGCTTCAATTCTATCTGTTAAAACATTTACACTTGGGGAGCTCGAGAAGGCCACAGATAAGTTTAGTTCAAAAAGAGTTTTGGGTGAAGGGGGGTTTGGACGTGTTTACCATGGGATCATGGGAGATGGAACTGAAGCCGCTATTAAGTTGCTTACCAGGGACAATGAAAATGGAGATCAAGAGTTCATTGCTGAAGTTGAGATGCTAAGTCGATTACATCACTGCAACCTTGTAAAGTTAATTGGTATATGCATTGAACAACACACACGCTGCTTGGTCTATGAGCTAGTTCCAAATGGCAGTGTGGAGTCCCACTTACACGGTACGCTTCTCATTTTCTTCAAATTATAAGTTCCGACTTTTAGATATTGATATGATGTCTGTGAATATATTCCTTCATTTAGAGTTCAAAAGGGCTAAAGGCATGGCAGTATTCACGTATAATCCTCATTCTGTCTGTCTCAAGATTAACATTTCAGAAACACACTCTTCTGCAGGCAAGGATGAGCATGCTGGTTTTTATCTGAACTTCTGGGAATTAATCGAGTTGCTTATGTATCAGGTGAAGACAAGAAGAAAGTACCTCTTGACTGGGATGCACGGTTGAAGATTGCTCTTGGCGCAGCAAGAGGATTGGCTTATCTTCATGAAGATTCTAATCCTCGTGTAATTCATCGAGATTTCAAAGCCAGTAATGTTCTGTTAGAACTTGACTTTACTCCCAAGGTTTCAGATTTTGGTTTGGCTAGGGAAGCAACAGAAGGAAATCATCATATATCAACTAGGGTTTTGGGAACTTTCGGGTATGTTTCTTTCATCCCAGCAAATTGTATGAAAACTGGTATTCACATATTACTGCTATAACTATAGAAGCTCAGAGGAAGATGCATATTCTGAATCATGTTAAGACTAATTGGTTTAGAAATAGTCAATCCTTTTTAGAACAATGCTTGGTTATCAATTTGAAAAATATATTTTTATTCTCAATTCTTTGTGTAATTAACATTTTATTGCACAGGCACTATACCTAGAATTCGCATCTTGAGGAAAATTTTTTTTTTGCTTACCTGTTGAAGTTGTGTCCCGTTAAATCAAAATCAATTTGGTAAAACATTGTATTTTAGTTAGAATGTTCAGTTCACCAAACATGTCACCAAATGTATAATGTAATTCGATCAGCTAAAATTATGCAAACCAAACAGATTTGTTGTAGGGGCATCATGATTAACTAATCTTTCCCTTCCGTTAATACATTTTTCACAGTTTGTTCTTCCCTTCTGTTCAGTTCCATCATGATTAACTAATCTTTCCCTTACGTTAATACATTTTTCATCGTTTATTCTTCCATTCTGTTCAGTTCCTGAAAATTGAGCTTATGAATTCTGAATCCAGAACACCTTTATCTTCTGCCGTGATTGCTACTTCAGCTACAATTATTTAGGATAAGAGCAGTTAGTGACAGCCATCTAAATTGTGGTTTGCAGGTATGTTGCACCTGAATATGCAATGACAGGACATCTACTTGTCAAAAGTGATGTTTACAGTTACGGAGTTGTTCTATTAGAGCTTCTGTCCGGAAGAAAACCCGTGGACATGTCTCGACCTCCTGGACAAGAAAACCTTGTGGGTTGGGCACGATCTCTGCTGACTAGTCGAGAAGGCTTGGAGCAGTTAGTGGATCCTTCCTTGGCTGGAACTTTTGATTTTGATGACATGGCAAAGGTGGCAGCCATTGCGTCTATGTGTGTTCACCCAGAGGTGACAAATAGGCCTTTCATGGGAGAAGTAGTCCAGGCACTAAAACTCATCTATAACGACCCAGACAAGACTTTCGGGGATACTTGTAGTGAGAAGGAGTCTTCTGCTCGGGAATCTGACTTCAAATATGACTTCCCCCATTCTGACAGTAGTTGGTGGAATGCTGGCGGGATTACCCCACGGTTGACATATGGGACAATGGAGTACAGTTCAGGCCCTCTTGAAGAATTCGAAAACAGACCATTTTCAGCTTCAGAGTTGGTTGAGGGTGGTGTTGCCTTGCCTATTAGGCATGGTAATAGATCAGGTCCTTTGAGGACAGTCCGGAGTAAACAAGCTCTTTATACATTACAGGGGAGTATGAGCGAACATAGTGGCCTCTCAAGACGTGCTTGGATTAATGGCACTGAATATGAAGCTTCCTTTTAGAGTGCATGAAAAATGTACAGTTCCGAGGACAAAGTTTGTTCGAAGTGTAGCTTTAGGCAGCTGAAATTGGCGCAATTTCCTTGCTGAAGAAAGGGGACGGCGAGGTGGTCTATCTTCTATAGCTTCTAACTTCGTTCATCTTAAAGTTGGTTAACATAGAGACAGGAAATAAGTTGGAAAAGTTTTTTTCAGGTTGAAAAATCGATTGAAGTAGCAAATCTTCATTTTGATTCTGCTATTTTTGGCTCAGGAGTCATCACAGTCATACTATCTTCTTGAAAATAATGATTTCTCGATCAATAGGAGCACAAATTAGTTTATAATATAATGCTCAATTTGCCGTCTGGGCCCTTTTTTAATCTTCCGTTGCAACACATGAATTCCTCGTCTAATTACGGCGATGATGGAGACATTGTTCGCACGTAATATGCGGTAATTGATGGCCATGTTGATCTGAGGACAACACTTATGTCGCACGCACGTCTTCGAATTCTTCAAAAGTTCAATATGTGTATTCTAATACCCTAAGAAGCCCACGTATGATCCTACGCACATTTTCTCGCGCGAGAATACCCTTCAGGAAAATTAGCTCGAACCCTACATGTAAAGTATCTAATTCAATAGCAAGGTGTCATAGTTTTAATTTCACAAATCAGATGATGATGAAAATTAATTAATAAGGGATAATTAAGGAAAATCGTTTTAATCTTTAACTAATATCTAATCAAATCTTAAAAAAAAAAAAATCATAACCGTCCCCACTCTCTCTCTCTCGTTTATCACGCATGTTCATTCTCTCTTAACAATACACACACATTTGTTCCGAACAAGCTTAGCGTACACCGAAAAAAAAAAAAAAAATACCACTTTTCCTGTCTACCTTTTTTGAAAACAAAGGCGATGTCAATAATGACGTAAAAGAAAGAATGTATAAATGACAAAATCTCAATTATTCTCTCTATAGTACACACACCTCCATCAGACTCCATACCCGTTAACCATGATGGAAGAAAGACGGATTTCTCATTTAAGATAAGCTTCTTTTTTTCCCAAGTTCGGACTATCTGAAATGAATTAATCCCCACGTATGGGGGTTATTTTCACAGGGGCTCACTAGACTACTCACATGGGTGGGCCCCACCATGTATTAAAAAAATTATACACGAGACCCACATGTGTGAGTGCCCTGTGAAAATAATCCCTCTACGTGAAGCATGGTAAATTCCGTAACGCTAGAGGTCTCTATTTTCCATTGCATTCCTTCAACCTCAATCGGCATCTCGCAAAAACACCATTGCTAGAGGGAAATATTCGAGAAATCAACCGAAACAAAAGGACCAAGGTACTTTTAGGCATACAATTACTTTTAATTGTTCTATTTGTTGCATATAATGTCAATAGATTTTTTCAAAATTCAGTGATTTGCTACTTTTTAAAATGCTATTGTGGTTCGATATATGATTTAAAGGTTTAATCGTGCCTTTGTTGATTTTCGAAATTTATAGATTGGTTTTCTTGGTCTTTGTGGAGAGAAAGTAGATGCAACTGATTATCAGATAGCTGAAATTGAGAGATTATCGAGAGAAGTGTGGGTTCTCAAATTTTTAATATCCAGATCTATAAAGCTTCATAAAGGTCTATACATTTTAAAGTTCTTTCCCATTTTTACTGCTTTTTGTCTATCTTAATTCTTTTTTCTTTCCAAGCATGGAGTGTGTGGATATGTTGGGTATGCCTTTTCAATTAATGTTTTGTGACCTACGTATGTTCTATTTTGTGACCTGATTCTTGTTTATATTTATAACCCGTGTGCAATCCTATCGCAGTTAATGTTTATGTGTAAATGCCCTGCTTTGTGAAATGTATAGTATAGATATATCGTGCATCATGTAAATGGAATTTTGTGTACTGATTTTGGTAAACTGTGACCTCTTCTTTTGAAATGTGACTTGATTATATATAATGTGACCTTATCTTGATAAATCTGACTTGATTTTATTATATTATTACTTGATATTTACCAAAATACAAGTATTAAATAAATCACAGTTTATAAATTAGTTCGTAGAAAATGTCACAGTCAAGCAATTTTTAGGTTATATTCACATGTTTATATTTGTGATCAAGGTCACAGTCATATGTCTAACACTCTAATTTGTGCAAGATTAAAAATATTCAATCAAAGAAAGCAAATAGTTTCCTGGAAAAATTACAACAAACTCCATATCACAACCACTTGTTTAACACTCAATGTCATTTGACACTACGAAATCGAGGCATGAAATTGCATTGTTGTTGTTCAAACACAGCCAAATTAGGCAGACTGGACAATGAAGAAAAACAAAGAAAGATAATTGATTTATTAAGAATTGAATGTTTGAAAAATGATTTTCCATTTCAAATATAGTTAGTGATGTTTGTGTAGACGAATATTGGTTTGTAACACATGTAGATGAATATTGTTCACATTTTTAGCACTATGGATGATTTTTTTTACGTTAATGTGGATGACATACTATTTTTTGTGATTGCTATTTTATTTGGGTTAATTTTTTGTCAGATAAAATTTATAATAATTTGTTTGTAATAACATGTCATAATTAGACAACATGTCACATTTAACACATACTTGATCAAGTGGGTAACAATTAACATGTAAATGGTCACAAACTTTTAAACGTAAACATGTTTTGTCACAAAAATTCATTGTTAACAAATATCTAGTTACACGTCAGTTCTAAAATAGACGATCACTAGAGTTACAGTTAAGACAAATTTGATTACAGATAATCACAATAAAGACATGCTTGATCATAGACAGTCACAGATAACACATGTATGATCACAAACATTCACTATTAGTAGATGTTTGGTCTCAAGCGTCACTATTAACGTATACTTGGTCACAAACAATTGCAGTTAATATAAATTTGGTCACAGACATTCACAATAAGACAGACTTGATAACAGTTAACATAGGCCTAATCACAAACAATAACACATTACATGGACATGATCACAAACAATAACGGTTTACACATATTGGTACAAACGGTTACTGTTAAACAAAACGTGGTCGCATACAGCACATAACACACCATCAATAGATCTAGTCATATTGAGATTTCATGAAATGCGAAAACCAGTTATGAAATTATGATTTTTTAAGTATTCGAAATTTTAGATCAACGGCAAATCTTATTTGAATAAGCTTTCAATTCAACATATCCAAAAATACACAGTTTGTGAATAAAACGAAACAATAATGACTTTATGATCGCTTCACAATGAAATATATAGATCTCCAATCATCGATTTTTTACTTTCATCTTCTGTAAACTCGACCAGATTGAAATCAAATTCGAAGAAAATATTTATATTATTTGCACTTGAAAAGCGAAATCTACGTCGGGTTCAATGATCGAAATTTTTTATCTCAGATACGCCCGATTGTAATAAAAAAGATGATTAAGTTAGTGATGGAACAAGTTGACTATGAAATTGTAAAATTGATTACAATGCAACAAATTTGATAAAATCACAGTCAAACTATTTGAGATTTCGTTTGTTGGGAGGTGAGAACATATGAGAAAGGAAAATGCTATTGTGAGGGGGGCGGTGTACATGTAGCATTTTCCTATGAGAAATTGAGATTTCAGTTGGAATAAGAGATAAGATTGGGTACACGGGAGAAAAATGTGGAAAAAATATAAATTGATCGCTCAATTATAGGAATGATAAGGTAAGATATATAATATATTATATTATAATCGTTAATTTAAATAATATCTTCAACACACACACATTATTGTATGAATGTGTAGTTAAAAATGAATATGTAGAAAAAAGAGTTTGAAAATAACGGTTGTCAATCAAACAAGGGCTAGTTGACAAAGATTACTGCTCATAAAGCCATGCCACATGGAAATTGTTCGGATTTGGCAATATTGTAGAAACTGCCAAAGAAGAAGAATCCAATTTATCCCCGTTTGGTCCCAGTTATTTGAGATTTCAACTTTTGGAATAGTGTTTCTTCGAAAAATGTGTGGTTAAAAAAGAAGAAATTTTTTAAATTAACGTGTAATATTATTTTATTGAATAATGTGATGTTGATAAAAAGAGAGAAAAATGAATTATAATTTTAACGGGAGCCAAACGATGGCATAACTGACAACTAGTCAAGTCATGATTAACATGTTCGATAAACATGATTATACACTATTTAACTTCTGTTTGGTAAAATATAAGTCAAAGTCAACAATTAATTTTACTTGTACATTTAATGGATTCCACAACTTTCAACCATACATTTTATCAACTTTTATCAAAATTTACTAAAAATATAATTTTAATTCCACCAAATAGGGGCTTAATATCGTTCAACATATAAACTATGTTCATTTTTTCTTTTCAAATGTTATACAAGGCTTGAATTGCCTTTCTCTAGTAGAATAGCCTTCTACTGAGTGAAGCACCAAGCCAACACATCCCTTTAAATTAGTATCTTATTCAGTCGGTTCAAACGAGCTAAAAATCCAGCAAAAAGGTTAACATTGCTGTGACACAAATTTGACATCCACGATCCACACACTATTCGTAAATAAGTAACTACAATGTTCGAATCAAATTTTGTCCGACTCTTATACTAGGTTCATTGTCTTGTAATGGCTTAAAAAATTAAACCGTTAAAGAGTCATATTCAATCCATTAATTCATAGTGCTGTGGTGCCACACTTGCATCAAAATCAAATAACAGTAGTCCATGGAACGTAGAAGTTGGTTAGGTCTAAATTTATTGAGAAATCCTCTTAGTTAAGCTATCTTAATTTATTTTTTCTTACTTTTCACTTGAAATGTTTATTTTTTGACAATTGCAAATTTTGGAAGTTGATATATGAAAAATAGATATTTTAAATTGATAATTATATTTAATTCTCCATTTTTTCCCTACTCTAAGTTATTGACGTGATAGAAAATATTATTTTAAAAAATATGTGGTTGAAAATGAGTAGAATAATAAGAATGCAAATTTTAATGTACACCCAACATGGGTATAGTACTATCAAAAGTCAAAAAAATGATTACACGCCTGACTAAGTATATGGTTGGTCATTTTCCAATTTTCAGTTGGGTTGCAAATGGAAAATATCCATTTGACTGACTTTAAAAATGTTAAACTTTAGAATAAATTGCCAAATAAGGAGAGCACTCCCTTGGCAGCAAGCCAAGAATTTAGTAAAATCGAAAACGATAAATAGAAGGGAAAAATGATAATTGGCATTATTGGAAAAATGAAACTTCACAGGTCGAGTTCAAAAATGAGCTCGATCGATTCAACATGGTCAATTGATTCCACCAAACAATCGAACTTCAACAATTTTCTCCTTTTACCCCAACATTTTTCCAATTTATTAGAAACTTTTTGTGGGCCACACCACATATTTTCTCCTTTATTTTATTTTTTAATTTATGAGCTGAAATTTTTTATTTTAATAAATAAAAAATTATTGTAACAGCGTTAGCATTTCAAAAGGGCGGGACCAATCGCAACGATGTCGGCGGATTGTCCGAACCCTTCCATTGCGAAGTTTGCCACTTACTGCAATATCGCGGATCTAGGAGGGGCATTTATGGAATTCAGTTGCATTTAACCAACGATTTACTTGCAACAGCAAAAGACTAGACGAAGAAAAAAATGGAAAACGTCAAACCTTAGCACTTTTCACAAGCAAAAGAGGGGTTTTGAATTTTTAATCTCTCTTTCTCTTATTCATTTTTTATTAATCCGCAATATTTCTCCGATTTTCGATTTTTTTCTACTTTACAACGAAAAATCAAACATTGGTGATAATTTATTGGCTGTTGCAAATATTGATTTGGAGTGAATTTCGGTTTGTATTTTTTCATTATTTTTGTGTTGGAAGTGTAAGAACCGTGGTTTCGGTTTATCTGGTTTTGGTTAAATTGTTGTTTTGTTGAGAATTTAATTTGAAGCTGTTGGAAACGGCCCTGATCTCATTGGAGCCTTCCCATTATGGTACTGAATTGGGTTCCTTTTTTAAATTTTTTAGTTTTGGTTGATTCCTGAAATGTACTGTTATTTCTTCTTAGCACCGAATTGGATGTGAATATTAGTTATTTGCTTAAGCTGATTAACATTATGTTTCTAAATTTCAGCATGATTGTCTAATATTTATTGAATATGTCTTGATTTACTTTATGTGCATGCAATATTTCACTACCAATTTGAGTTTACTGGATTACCTTGTCTCTCTAATCAATTAAATGAGAAATTGAAATATTTGGAGGGTATGTATCGGTGAAGTGTTGTGTTTTCTGTTACTTATTTGCTGCCGGGGTGGGGAGTCCTTGCACAGTGGTAGTTGCATTAACAGGTTTGCTTTCAATAAAAGGTATTAATAGCATTTCATCATATATCAAAGCCGACTTTATCTAATTATCAACTTTTTTGATCATTTGACAGAGTTAAGCCCTTGTTTGTTTCAAAACTATTTTTTCTACATATTCATTTTCAACCCCACATCCACACACGTAAATTCAGAACTTTACCCTACTTTGTCACCGCATTTCTCCTAAAAATCACTATTCAAAGAATTGTTTTTCCCGAATAATGGTTGCCAAACAGAGGCTATATAACTTGTGAAGTTTTTCTCGACTATTTGGATCATTGGTTGCAATAGATGAACTTTTAGAAGTCCAAGGGTCTCTTAGGTGCAATAGACGAGACCATGTTGGTTTCAAAAGTTTGTTGTCACTGATTGAAAATTTGTTTAGCGCTTGCTTGGTTTAATCTTTTAAGTTCTTAAAAGCAGCGGGTCCCAAGAAATGTGTGGTTAAAAGGTAGATAGAAGTTGTGGATCCTATAGACGTTAGGTTAAAAATGATGTTTGATGTGCTTATAAGCCCTTAAAACCTTTGCCAATAAAGCCTTTAGTTAGTTAACCAAAATATTTTTGCCATTTTATATTCTTTGTTTATGTTTCTTTCACTTGGTTAATCAACAAAAGTAAATAATCAGAAATAACACTTAAGTTTGCAGTACGTTTCTGTTGATTTAGTTAACACTAAGTTCGTGTACAATTCATTATTTTCAGACTTTTCCAGTGACCAGCTTTCTTGTTTCCAAACTTTGCCAGCGAACACTGGAGTATTTTGAACCAGTAGCCCTTTCGGCCATGAATAATCCTTAAAGTAAATGATATAATAACTACTTGTTAGAAAGTGATTCAACTGGATTTATTCCGCAAAAGATGAGATCAGTAAAAGGCTGTCACTTTAATTTCATCTACATGGGATTTATTTCTTAAAAGATGAGATCGGTAAAAGGCAGTCACTGAAATATCATCCATGTAGATTGTCAATTTGTAGAGTATACCGAATCACTGTAACTATCCTTCTTTTGACACCCATTTGAATTCACTTGGTACTATAATGCATTTTTTATGATGCAACTATTGATAAAGTTGTAGCTTGCTAATTAAATGAAAACAAAATACGCTTATACAAATTTGGCTTATCTTGTATCCATGTGAATTGAGGTCCTCAGTTCCAATGTTTTTACTGGAACTGACCCTCTCATGTTTGGAATATCGCTTATGAATTCAGCTTGGCTTATCGTGTCATTTTCTGCAAGATGAAGATATCTGCAATGAGTAAAGAATGAAGTTTCTGTACATTTGGTATTATTACTCCATAATCCATGCTTAAAGATTGTTAATTTTTGTAGGTTGCTTCAGTCAGCTTAGGAGTGGGTTCTATTGTATGGGTGGAGGATCCAGATGAAGCATGGGTGGAAGGGGGGGTTGTTGCCGTGAATGGTGAAGATATTAAAGTCCTGCGTACATCAGGAAAAACGGTGTGTATTTCATACATCCTTTTTAGTTATTTTGATTGGATTAAGTCTTTCCTGATTTACAAGTAAATTGGAGGGCTTACATATTTCCTAAATTTAGACTGTCTGTATATTTTTGTTTGTCTTTTTTCTACAGGTTGTTGCTAAGTCTTCCAATGTCTATCCCAAAGATGCAGAAGCCCCACCTTGTGGAGTGGACGACATGACAAAGTTGGCATATCTGCATGAGCCTGGGGTTTTACATAATTTGAAAGCCAGATATGATATTAATGAGATTTATGTAAGTTTCTTAGCATTCCATTCTTCATCTGGAGAAGTCCCCTCTTCCCCTGATTACTGTCTTCATCAATAAAACTGTGAAAAACTATTGGGGCCATTATATTCGTGCATTTTCCAGACTTATACGGGAAATATATTAATTGCTGTGAACCCATTCCAAAGATTGCCCCATCTGTATGATAGCCATATGATGGCACAATATAAAGCAGCTGAATTTGGCGAGCTGAGTCCGCATCCTTTTGCCGTTGCAGATGCTGCGTACAGGCAAGTATCGTTTTAGATTGACTTCTTGAGTTGCATACATTATATTGCTATTGAAGAGACCATTTCTTTGCACAGATTAATGATGAATGAAGGAATAAGTCAGGCAATTTTGGTTAGTGGTGAAAGTGGGGCTGGTAAAACAGAAAGCACGAAATTGCTTATGCGTTATCTTGCGTACATGGGGGGACGAGCTGTGGCTGAGGGAAGGACTGTGGAACAACAAGTTCTTCAGGTATATTCAGCTGAATAAGCATACATGAGAAGTACTGCTTATGGTGGTAAATTTCTATCAATACACTGCATGCCTGATTCCGTCTCTCACATATTACATTCCTTGTTTCTTATTTGCAGTCAAATCCTGTTTTGGAAGCATTTGGTAATGCTAAGACTGTCAGAAATAATAATTCAAGGTATGAACAATAATGCATATGCCGTTTGTCTCTGGATGTGTTGCATTGTTTTCTGAATTGGTGTTTGGGGGGGGGGGGGTGCTTTTTGATATAATCATACAACTAATATTACATTGTCACATGTTACAGCCGTTTTGGTAAGTTTGTGGAGATTCAATTTGATCAAAAGGGAAAGATTTCTGGGGCTGCTATTCGAACTTATTTGCTTGAAAGATCTCGTGTTTGTCAAGTGTCTGATCCCGAGAGAAATTACCATTGTTTCTATATGCTTTGTGCTGCTCCGAAGGAGGTAACGGAATATAATTGAACTTTTTACCTGTTATCTTTTTTTATAGAACATTCAATTTTTGAGCATCATATCTTGAAACAGAACTGCCTGTAAATGAAGAATTGGTAGTTTGCTTACCACCCCCAACAAAACAAATCTGGTAGTTTATTAAGTTTAAATATTCAATCTGTTTCATTCTAGTGGAAGCCATTTATTTTTAAAGTTGCCATCAGTAAGGCTCAGGGGGTGCACTGGGACATCCAACTATGTTGGCACCTCCGTAGCACCCATCATCATTTGCCGTCCTTAGAATTTTATTAAGCAAATGAAAATGCATAATAAAGTACGTAACAATATTTATGGGGAATCAAGATAGTTAATTTATATTAGTATTCTAGTTTGACTAAATTAGGTTATTGCGGTTTTCTAATTAGACACTATATAAAGAAAGTCTATTCATTGTAATTCACACACTTTGATATAGAATAAAAACTTGTATTTCCTCCTCCTAAATTCTCTCTTTATCTTCTTCTCTTCCTCTTTGTTTTCTCAATCTTGTTATTTGTTTCATTGCGTCCTACTTCAAATAAAAGCCTAAAGTCCAAGCAAAATACTAACAAAAATGAAAATTGTTAGCATATCTGTTGTAACTCGACCAGCACAAAAATCTGAACAGGAGCTCTACCCCACTGAACTGAAGCACACTCTATTGCATGATTAGTTAACAAATCCGCTGTACCATTGCTCTCCGGGTATATGAGATGCCCTGAAATTCATACGAGAAACATAATACAAACAACATGCCCATTCAGACCTCAAAAGCCATGGAACCTGCACTGCACTCGTGCTCAATAATTGCACTGCAAAAGTGGAATTACTTTCCAACCACACATTGAACCAGCCCTTCTCCCATGCAAATCTAATCACGTGTATTATAGCCCGAACTTTTGATTGAAAAACACATCTTACTCCCAAAGGGGCCGTGAAGCACCCTTTTGCAAAACCCCATCTGTTTCTATAAATACCGCCACATCCTGATAGGCCTGGACTCTTTAGTAAATTTTTATAAAAGTTGATGTGTGTGGTTATCAAGTTGCGAGTCCATGAAATGTATGGTTAAAAATGAGTTTTTAAAAAATGATATTGTATAATCCCTTTGTAGACAATGTATTTGCTTCTCTAGCAGTATGGGCGATGGAGAGCATGGCATGGGGACATGTAGACCATCTCTGATAAATTTCACCATCATGGGATCCTTCATCAATTTATTTGCAGTGTACAAGTGGCCAATATCTCTTTTTAAAGACATGAATGCAGCTATTCGGAATTTTCTATGGACAGGCTCCACGTTAAAACGGAAGTTAGTGAATTCCACGTTAAAATGGAATTTTCTTGGTTTCATCGGGCTGTGGAATTGTATTGGGGCAGGCTGTGTGTGGGTAGTATAATATGGGTGAAGTTGGCCTTTTTAAGTGGTTGAACCTGTTGTCGATTTGTTGGAGCAGGTTGTTGAGTCCGGGGGGTGGGGGGTTATATAACATTGGGTTACAGTGTTAATGGGCTGGGTGGTTGTGTTTTAGGGTTATTTGGCTGTAGGTTTGGGGAGTTTTTAAGTTGTGTGCCTGTTGTAAGTGGGAGTGGGCTGGGTCATTGTAGAATGAATGGCTAGGTATATATGGGTATTTGAGTTTTGGGTCTGTTTGTAGGTTTTTGGGTTGGTTGTTTTTTTGGAGCAACAGCTGTGCAGCGGCAAGGCACAATAAGATTTTGAGGGACATAAAGAAAACTAACTCACTCAATGCTATACCGATGAATAATTTTGGCTTTCACGACTTCTTTTTTTCGAACAAAGAACAAGCTGCAAAGACTTGAGAAGCAGCAAAAAAAGAAAAAAAAAAAAAAACTTTTCTGCTGCTGCTTCCCCTTTTTGTTTTGGTTGAGTGGGAAAGTTGGCGATGGGTGTCAGAGGTTGTGGTGTGTTAGTTCGGATTGGTTTATAGGCGTTGGTTAAAGGAAATTGATTGNTTTCTGCTGCTGCTTCCCCTTTTTGTTTTGGTTGAGTGGGAAAGTTGGCGATGGGTGTCAGAGGTTGTGGTGTGTTAGTTCGGATTGGTTTATAGGCGTTGGTTAAAGGAAATTGATTGAGCTCTGATACCAAATTGATGTAGAATGCAACAAAACTATTATAAGAGAAGGGGAAAGGAGAGAAGGAAGAAAGAGGAAGAAAAGGAGAGAAGAGAGGGACAAAGAGAGAAATTAGGGGGAGAATATCAATTTCTATACATATCAAAGTTGTTTCTATTACAATACAAAAACCCTCTATTTCCAAGACGTTTTGTGAGCGTCTCTGAGAGATAGAAGCCCAAAAAACACCTCTGATTTTTCTTTTGTTCACCTGCTGACCATATATATTGCTGGAAATGTAAAATGCACCTGATATGCATGTTAAGTTCCTAGCCAGAAAATCAAATTATGAAAGGAGAGATGGAGTCTGATCCCTCAAAATCCAAAACCCAACCACCACCCAACCAACTGCCCACCACCCAACTCCTGGTCGTCGCCGGCGACGGCAACGAGGCTCGGACCGGCATTGGATAGGGATGGCCGGAGTACGAACATAATTATGACCATTCCGGCCAACACCCACACGCACAGGCGGCGGCCCTAGATGGAAACCTTAGCACCGCCGCTCGAGATGGAGCAGAAATCCCAGGCGAGAGGTTCTGGGAGGAGGCGGGGGCCTTAGGCGACGGCAAAAGAGGTGGGAGTTGCTCGAAACATGTGGTGCGACCGGGGTTCCGTACTCAGATTCACCAAGATTCGGTCCTTTTTCCGGCAGACACGCTTGACCGGTGGGACGTGCAGACCGTTCCGCCTCTAGGGAAGAGGTCCGACGGTCCACGTGCCGCTCCGGCGGCGGCCCTGACGGCGCGTGAGGGCCACGCGCCGTCGCCTGAAGTACGGAAAAGTGAGCAGAATATGCCCAGATCAACCAGAGGGCCTGTGTTGTCATCCGATGCGTCGTTTATGCACTTTCAAAGGAAGAAGTGGTCAAATGCATATGGTTTGGTTTTCAGTCGGCGATTTAGGGTTGAAGCGAAGGAGTTTGTGGTGTCTGTTAATGAATCAGGCACGGTTAGGATCATAGAGTGGGGC
>CAIGRP010072891.1:0-12025 GCA_903798385.1 Fraxinus cuspidata | reverse complement strand
TGTCACACACCCATTCAATGAGATATTTCAATCTCTATAAATAGAGACCTCCAGATTCTTTTTTGACACACCAAATCAATTAAAATTTAATTGATTTTTAAATTCATTCTCTCCAAATTCTGTTTACAAAAATTCTTTCAAATATATTCGTAGTTACCATTCGAATACGATTATTCTTTGGTTCGACCGACAATGTTGGTATTGTGCACCGTCGACTTCGGAAGAAACATTGTATCTTGAGAGACAGACGTTCATAATCTCGTTGTACTTTGTTGGGGTAAAATTTGTCTTAAGGAGATTTGTTTTGGCATATCTCGCTTCATCAACTGCATTTCATTTTATTTATTCTTTTGATTGAAATAGTCGAATTTCTAACAACATTTTGCACATTATAGAGAGCATCTATAAATTTAAAGAATGAATGCATTTAATTATAGAGATGATGTTTCACTCTCCAAATTTGGAGAGCCAGAGTTATCATGTGTTTGGCCACCCATTTTTGGGAAATTATAAATTTTGGAATAGTGATTTATTGAAGAATGTCTTGTTGAAAAGTAATGAAAAATTTTAGACTTATGTGTAATATTATTTTATTTGGAGAATATGTGGTTATAATTAAGAAAGAGAAAATTTTTAAAAAAAAATTAATGGATGTCAAACACCCTTTACTCTCTTAATTAAGATATTAATTTTACGAGATTTATAAGCATAATTTCAAGGGACGACTCTTTAAAATATAAAGTATATTATGGTTAAAGAGTCTCTTAGAAATGTTTTTAGCTCTTTAAATAAAGAGCATCTTGTATGTAGAAAGTTTCATGGAGATACTCTAAATATATAAGGGAACATTACATAAGTTAGGCCCTTATTGCATCCCATTTCATTTTTGAAAAACAAACTTTAAAAGTTCAAAATTCAAGTAGTAATTAATAAATATTATATATAAAATAAATTCTAATAAATATATTCCTAAAATAATGTTTCCAGTTACCATTCTAAACGGTACTCATCAAAACAACAAATCGTGAAGACCAAGCAAAATAATAATTAAAAAAAACCACAGAGATCTCTCCGAATCAATATTCTCCATTATCACCATCAAAATTTGATTATTTAAAAACCATCAGACTATTGATATCACAAATTGGAAACTATCAAAAGATCAAACAAAGATAAAATCGACAAAGAACTCGTCGAAGCAAAAAACTTCGATTCTCACCGATGAAATTTGGTTAATTGAAATCCGTCGGACAATTGAGGTCACGAATTGAAAATTGTCGATATTGTGTATCAGAAGATCGAACAAAGAACGAATCTACAAAGAATTCGTTGGAGCAAATAACTTCGATTCTCACTGTCGAAATCTGGTTAATCAAAATCCGTGGGATGATTGAGATCACAAATTAGAAGTTATAGGTACTTTGTACCATAATTTTGAAGCCAAAAGGTCGGAGAAATCAATGGTCTAAGACCAATTCTCTTGGATCTATGACATGTGGACATTGATATGTTACCATGCAATATGACCAGTGGATTGTGAGTTGTCACCTGTGACTTGTAAATCTGTAACATATGTTTGTGAGTTGTAAACTACAATCTATGGCTTGTTATTAGCGCACAAAGACATGTGACATGTTATGTGACCTATATATTATGACATGTGAAATGTGAAGTGTGACAAGTGACTTGTGAACATGATTTGTAGCTAGTGGACATTTATCTGTGAACAATGCACAATATGATTTGTGACATGTAAACATTTATCTATTACCTATGCAACATGACATGTGACCTTTGACATGACATATGATCTATGACTCATTAATTTTAATATATGACTCGTTGATATTGATCTGTGACTGATTCAATATGACCCGTCTCATGTGAAGCGTAACATGTGATCCGTTCTGTTTGATCTGTGATCTATTTACATTTATTTGTAACTTATGCACAATGATAAATGACCTATCACCATCATCGACACCACCACCAAATATCAACACAGCATTTAACATATACTATATGAACATGTTACCACGTCGCAACACTACAACTACAAAACCACCACCAACTGATCCACAACAGGCCGCCAATCAAACCCATAGCAGATACCGCTCCAACAACTATGGTTACACCCACCAACCAACCCACAGCAAACACGCCACACGCAGATAAACACCAGTAGAGACAGTACCAACAAACATATAGTGGCGCCTCATTGGTTCCTTGAAGTAAGGCTCCAATAAGGGCACCTCTACCATAGACAACGATGTGGTGCCTCACTAGTGCCTCGGATCGAGGCACCTCTACTCACTGTCAGTGTTGCCTCTGCTCTCGATACCTGATAAGTGTATTTTATACATTTATTCGGGCTCTAAAATATTGACATTTCGTAATTATTTTAATGGAATTATAGCCTAATTTATTATATAATGTGTTATTAGGTGAAACTGAATGTATGAAAGTGAAATTGAAAGAACGAAGTGAAAAAATGCAATATCCAAAGTTTGTGGGCTAAAGTGAAAATACTCAAACGTTGTGTCGGAGCTCGCGATGAAGATTCGAGAATGCTAGGGATCAATTGGATACAACTAAAAGTAAAAAAAAAGTGAAAATATAATCAAAATATTTTTACAAATCAATTTTCAACCGCATAAGGATGTCCAGATTTTTAGTTAGAGATTGAGACCTATTTTTGGCCAAGTAAACGTTCGAATTGAAAAGGATCAATTTCTAGAAACGTTCTAGCCCTTTTAGTTATCTTTACAATTCATTTTGAATCACTTTAATCGGATATCGAGAAAAAAGGTTATGACAAAAACACAGAAGCAGACGTAGAAGAATTTCAACAGGCGTTGCGCCGTACAACTTAGGTTTTTACTATTCGGGCCGCTGGAAGCCTAGAAAAAGACTCCAAATTGGCCAAGAATGTGTAGGGAAGTATAAATAGACCTAAGGAAGCGCTAATAAGGGATTCCAAACATTGAAAAAATAGATATACAAGGAGAGATCGAAGAGCGAAATCAAGAGAAGAAATTCATCACGAGATTCAAGAGTAAAGCAAAGTTTGGAAGTAGAAGAAGCCCTTGGTGCAAGAGTTGATTCTTTTCTATATCTTTATCAAATTAATCCCGTGATGTACTCAAAGACATTTATTTGTTTTTCCTTTTACATTATGCATAACTAAACTTTAAATTAGGGCAAACAATGTAATCTATTGTGATTCTTAATTCTTTTATTCAAGATTTTCTGTGGTTTATTCTTTTATGTGTTGATTTTGTTATGAGCTTAATGCTTTGAATTATCTGGTCAATAATTTGATGATTACTTAAGTTTCTTAGGAATTGAGAGGTGGGTTTGAGGTTTAGACCGTATAATAAAATCTAGTAAAGTAGTATAACGTGTAGAGATACCTATACTAATTATTGTGGTCATAATATGAATTCTTAGAACTATATTTCATTTAACTAAGGATAATTCACATAGAGATATTGAATTGAATTAGTTAAATAGGCTCAATGAGAACTCAAGAGTGGTAAATTGAATACAATAGAAGAATTCGATCGAACACTACATTAAGTTAGAATCTTGAATTAAGAATTAAGGTGATCATTAGATGAACNAAAAAAAAAAAAAATAATAAAATAAAAAATTCACAATTATTACCATTTCTTTATTTGTCTTTTTATCAAATAGGAGTTAGGAAAAGTAGATTAAGTCTGAAATATCGTCCTCGTGGGAACGATATCTGTACTCAAAGATTTACTACTTGTTACGATATCGTACACTTACGATACAAAAAATTAACGCAACAAATTTTTGGTGTTGTTGTCGGGGACTATTTACTTTTGGTCTTAGTTTATTTTATTTTTAATTGTTATTTGATTTGTTTATTTTCTTTTCTCTACATAAAAAAATGTTTGTTGCATGCTCTGTGCCTAAGGCGATGAACTTGAACCGTTTGACTCGGAGATAGAACGCACCTTCAGACGAAGGGGCAAAGAACATAAAACAAAACAGTAACTTCAAATGGCAGATGATCAAAATATTTCGATTCCTATTCAGCCAATTGGACATGCTGCCACAATAGTAACTGCACCACCGGATTAGCAACAAGAGCGAAGGGAAATAAATGAAGGAGACTTGTCAGTTTCTATATTTTTTACGCCCATAGCTACGCCTGCTCGTTCCATTGTTTATCCAGATCTCAGGGTGAATAATTTTCAAATAAGGGCAAAATAGATCAATTTGATGATCAACACTCTTCAATTCTACGAAGTGCCTTATGAAAATCTGAATACATACATATCCAAATTCTTCCGAAATTATCAGAATTTTCATGCTCCGGGGGTCAATGAAGATGCTATTAAATTGCGGTTATTCCCATATACACTTAGAGATGCCGCATTGGAGTGGTTAGACGTCGAACCTCATGTAAGCATTACTATATGGGAAGACCTTACCAGAAAATTTTGCAATAGATTCTTTCCACTTGCAAAAGTAGCTAAACTCAGATTGAAAATTCAAACTTTCCAACAGCAGGATGGAGTGAGCTATCATGAGGCATGAAACATATTCAAAGAGCTGATGCGAAAGAGTCCAAATCATGGCATCACAATAGGAAATCAAGTGTCGAAAGTGTCCAAATCATAGAATCCCAATGGGTCATCAAGTGCAACATTTCTACACTGGGCTTTCCCCAATGTCAAAATCTCAGGTAGACTCATTTGCTGGTGGATCAATCACAAGAAAATCTGTACAAGAAAGCATGGATTTATATGAGCTCATTGCCACTAGACATTCAATGTTTTTGTGAGAAAGAATGGTACCGCCGAGAGCATCTTGGATGTATGAACTCAATAACACAACATCTACCAACTCACAGATAACAACATTGACAAAACAAGTAGAATTATTGGTGAAATAAAAAATGAGAGGAGCATACGCAGTAATGAGTGGTCCATCATGTGAAAATTGTGGAGTTAACCATTTGACAAAACATTGTATATCTATGGGCTTTCCCGAGAAACACGTCAACTTTATTTAGAATGGCTCCCGCAATTTTAACCCATATTCACAAACATATAACCCATGATAGAGACGCACCCGAACTTCAGATGGTTTGATAATCAGCTTGGGAATGTTCTAAATAATGTCCAGCAAGAGAGAAAACCGAGTTTGGTGGAGGTATTCCATCATACTGATACAAATTTTCAGAATCAACAGGCATCGATCAAGAAGTTGAAAACACAAATTGGTCAGATAGCTCAACATCTTGCAGAACACCCACAAGGGACATTGCCGGGTAATACAATGATAAATCCAAAGGAGCAAGTGCATGTTATTACAACTAGAAGTGGAGTACAACTACCTGAGATACATGTGAAGTGGCCGATGGACGAGAAAAAAAGGCAGAAGTTGAAGGAGCACCTGGAGACGAGAAATCTGAAACAAATGGAAATAAAAATGAAGAGAAAGAAGAACCATCTACAGTCAGAGCACCAAGTCCCATCCAGGCCTATGTGCCACCGATTCCCTTTCTGCAACGGTTGCAAAAAAGGAAGTTAGACAAGCAATTTGCAAAGTTTGCTGAAACTTTCAAGAAACTATACATAAACATCCCATTTGCAGATGCAATTGCACATATGCCCATTTATGCAAAATTTCTGAAAGAGATCCTATCCAGCAAGAGAAAGCTGGAAGAGCAAGAGACTGTCTGCTTGAACAAGGAATGTAGTACAATTCTACTAAAAGAGCAACCTCCTAAATTAAAGGATCCAGGGTGTTTTACTATACCGTGCACCATTGGTTCTAATTATTTCGAGCATTCTTTATATGAGTTAGGTTCCAATGTTAATTTGATTCCACTATCTGTGTACATGTCTCTTGGATTGGGAGAAGCTAAACATACAACAATCTCATTGCAACTAACTGATCGTTATATCAAAAGGCCAAAGGGGATCATTGAAGATGTGCTTGTCAAAGCTGATAAGTTCATCTTCTCGACAGATAATTATCTTGGACATAGAAGCTGATTCAAACATTTCTCTAATCTTGGGAAGACTGTTCTTGGCTACTGGGTGAGCTCTAATTGATGTCTATGATGGAAAAATGATTCTTCGATTGGACAACGAGTAGGTCATATTTAATAAGTTCAAGACAATTAAACATCCATTAACTTTAGATACTTGTTGCCAAGTGGATGTTCTTAATGAGCTTGTGGCTGATACATTTGATACAACACATCAAGCCCTTATATGTGCGGCAGGTTCCAAACCCACACCACCCGTACCTTTAGTGAAGAGTGCTCCAAATCTTGAGTTAAAACCCCTGCCATCCCATCTCCATTATGCATATTTAGGAGATTCTACAACACTTCTAGTGATAATTGCAAATGACATGACAAAGGAGGAGGAAGATAAATTACTGGAGGTACTCCGGAAGTACAAGACTGTAATTGGATGGACCATAGCTGATATTTGAGAAATCAGTCATACTCTTTGTATGCACAAAATTTTAATGGAGAATGATTCTAAGCCATCCGTGGAAGGTCAGCGTAGATTAAACCCAACCTTGAAGGAAGTAATGAGAAAAGAAATGCTAAAATTGCTTGATACATGAATTATCTATCCTATTTCAGACAGTTCTTGGGTGAGTCCATTACATGTGGTGCCTGAGAAGGGTGAAATTATAGTAGAGAAGAACGAAAATAATGAGTTGATACCAACACGGTTAGTAACGGGATGGAGAGTGTGTTTGGAGAGTGTGTATAGATTACATGAAGCTAAATAATGTCATTAGAAAATATCACTTCCCATTTCCCTTCATTGATCAGATGTTGGAAAGGTTACCAGGTCATTCTCATTACTGTTTTCTAGATGGATATTCAGAGTACAATCAGATAATCATTGCTCTGAAGACTAGGACTAAACAACATTCACATGTCTCTACAATACTTTTGCCTTTAGAAAAATGCCTTTTGGTCTGTGCAATGCACTTGCCAATGCATGATGGCCATATTCTCTGTTGACATGGTGGAAAAGTACATCAAGGTATTCATGGACGACTTTTCAATATTTGGAGATTCATGTGATGACTGCCTAGAACATTTATCACTCATATTACGAAGATGTGAAGAGAAAAATCTGGTGTTCAATTGGAAAAAATGCCACTTTATGGTAAAAGAAGGGATAGTGCTAGGACATTGGATTTCTTCAAAGGGAATTGAGGTCGACAAAGCAAAGATACATGTGGTTGAAAAATTGTAGCCACCTGCCTCAGTCAAAGGGATTTGAAACCTTTTAGGTTATGCGTGGTTTTGCATGTGATTCATCCAGGATTTCTCGAAGATTACAAAACCTCTGTGCAATCTACTGGAGAAGGATGTGCTATTTATATTTTCTGATGAGTGTTTAAATGCTTTTAACACTTTGAAGGAAAAGTTAACATCTGCACCTGTTATAGTGGCACGAGATTGAGAACTACCATTTGAACTCATGTGTGATGCCAGTGATTTCGCAGTAGGAGTAGTGTTGGAGTAGTGTTAGGTCAACGAAAGGGAAAGATCCTGCATGTTATCTACTATGCCAGCAAAACTTTGACAGATGCTCTCATTAACTATGCAACAACTGAAAAGGAAATGCTAGCTGTGGTATTCGCCTTTGACAAATTCCATTCATATTTAATTAGCTCAAATGTGATAGTCTAAACAGACCATGCAACCTTGAAGTATTTATTTGAGAAGAAGGATGCTAAACACAGGTTGATTCGATGGGTTCTGTTATAGAAGGGGACAGAAAACCAGGTAGTAAATCACTTATCTAGGCTAGAGCAAGCGGAAGAGTTTGACGGTTTAGATATCAATGAAATTTTTCAATGAGCAACTTCTGCAGTTGGAAAAATGCTCATTGGTATGCAGACATTGTTAATTAATTAGCAAGTGTGCATGTTGATCCAGATTTCACCTATCAGCAGAAGAAGAAGATGCGAAATTCTATTACTGGGATGATCTACATTTATACAGAAGAGGGGCAAATCAGATTATCAGAATATGTGTGCCAAAGGATGAGATGAAACCAACCCTTTCCAGGGTTCATGCTTCGGCGTATGGAGGGCACTTTGGCCCGACTAAAATTGCAGCGAAGGTACTTCAAAACTGTGTCTATTGGCCAATGTTATTTAAGGATGCAGATCTTGTGATAAGTGTCAATGAACATGTAACATTCCGCCTATTACGAGATACCACTAAACAATATTTTGGAGGTGGTGTTATTCGATGTTTGGAGTATTGATTTTATGGGACCTTTTCCATCGTCCTATAACAATCGAATTATCCTAGTGGCAGTGGTTACATCTCCAAATAGGTTGAAGCAAAGGCGTTATCCACAAATGATGCAAGGGTAGTGGAGGATTTCATAAGGAAAAATATCTTCAATTGTCATGGATCTCCAAGAGCCATCGTCAGTGATGGTGAAACTCACTTCCATAATAGGTTATTCCATGCGGAGCTTGTTAAATACGGGGTACAACATCGAATAGCCATACCCTATCACCTTCAGATAAGTGGATAGGTTGAAACTTCGAATAGACAGTTGAAGAGAATTCTGGAAGTCATCGTGAATGCATCTCGAAAAGATTGGTACAAAAAATTGGACGATGCTTTGTAGGCCTATCGTACCGCTTACAAGACGCCAATTGGAACGTCACCATACCGAATAGTATTTGGAAAAGCTTGCCACCTACCAATTGAGTTGAGCGCAAAGCATATTGGGCATTGAAGCAGTTGAACATGGATTTAGAAAAGGCTGGAGAAACAAGAATACTACAGCTTCACGAATTGGAAGAATTTAGAAGATAAGCTTATGAAAATCCATCAATCTACAAAGAAAAGACGAAGTACTGGCATGACAAACATATTCGACAACGAATTTTTAGAGTGGAAGATCAAGTACTCTTGTACAATTCAGACTTAAGCTATTCCCAGTAAAATTGAAGTCAAGATGGTCTAGACCTTTCACGGTGTCCCAAGTGTTTCCTTACAGTATAGTCGAATTACCACCCAACAAAGGGAAATTTCAAGGTTAATGGACACTGCATCAAACATTACGTCAAGGATTTTCCCACCGCTAAAGAAAACATTGATCTAGTCGTTCCAGAATAATCGTAGCACAAAATTCAGTTAATAACTGTAAAGAAGCGCTTTTTGAGAGGCAACCCAAGACCTATCTTTATCTTATTATATATATGACTTTTATTCTTCTATGTTTATTTTTAATTTTTAGGAAGATGTAATTTTTTCGTTGTAACACTCTCATTGTGTTTTGTACGAACGATTGCAAGTTTGGGAGTGAATACAAGTTTGAACGGAAAGTTAAATCCAAAAATTACGTTGGGGGAGGTAAATGTATTATTTTATTGTTCAAAAAAAAAAAAAAAATTCAAAAACACAGCGCCTGGGCGCTGCACATTTATTAATAATAAAAAAAATGCAGCGTGACACTATGAATTTTACAAACATGCGCTGCGTCGGAAAATTAAAAAAATAAAAACATATGTATATAATAAATTACACATTACTAAATACCTATATAATACTCAAAACCTACCCTACTCATATACAATTTCCCCTTTCCCAAACTATTCCCCCTAGTTTTCACGGTTTCACCAAAATCGCACATATTGCATTTTCCAATTATCACAAAGGGATCAAGTTAATTTAGATGCAAATGGTGATTTCATTCATTTTCTTTCCTTCAAGATAGGGATTTTAAGGTAATTTTTTTACTCTTCTTCCTTACATATTTTTTTCTAATTGTATGAATGTGATGGAGTATAGGACTCGGATCCTTGTGGAGTAATGGGTTTGTTTGTGAGGATGTGGTGTTTTGGTTTTTGATTATAGCATATATCCTTGCCAAATTGAAGGAAATTTGTGTTGTCCCCTAGGTGTTTGATAAATTGTCCATGTGAACATTCATGTATTCTTAAGGATACCCAAGTCCTTGAATTGTTTTATCTATATGTGGGATTGTTTTTGGTGATAAAATTTGTGGATATTGTCTTGCTAACTACCTATATCCATTTGCTCATCATCACACACTATGTCTCATGGCACATTTCTTGCGGGAGGACTCTATACATTTTGGTGCTTGAAATACTGAATAAATTAATTTAGTTTTAAAGTCATGTTTTATCGTCCTTGTCTATTTGTTACCTATGTTGCTAAGAGTTTTCCTCTTATTGTTTAACATAGGTACAATGCCGCCTAAAAAAAGTTCAAAGGCTGCAGCTTCCTCTTCCAGCTCATTTGATAGGAGCAAATTCATTAGTGCTGAAGCTGTTGAACAATACAATACCTTGGTGGTATAAAAGACTTGTATACCGGATAGGGGCTTTGACAATTACATGACAGAGCAGATTGCCCAACAAAAATGGGGAGAGTTTTCCAAACAACCACGATCTGCGCTAATTCTAGTGGTTAGGGAATTTTATGCCAATACGAGGGAACACCGAGACTTTCGAGTGTTTGTGTGGGGGTAAATGGGTCCTGTTTGATCGAACCTCCATCAACAAATTCTGTAAATTGTCGGATATTGAGGATGACAAGTATTTTAAGCTTTGCGAAGAGGGAGTTGATCCTAATGAAATCATTCGGATTGTAGCCCAACATGGAACTTTTTGCAAACGACCGGAGACAAATGTGATTAACTTCCCTGCCTCGGGAATAACTTCTTGGTGTAAGGCGTGACATCATTTCGGCTAAACTCATACCTAGCAGTAATTTAAGCAAGATCACTAAGGAGCATGGGACCCTAAATTATGCTATTTAGACCAGCCTATCAATTGATGTTGTACTGGTGATCCATAACAACATCCTACACACTTTAAGAGGGTCGACGATAGGTGGTTTTGGGGCACCCATCATTAATTTATGAGCTTTGTTTGCGAAGTGGAGTTGTCATACACCCATAGGAAGAAGTGGTGCACCCTAAGCCGGTAATTACACGGGAGAGGACTTGAAAATTCATGAGCCGGTCAGGCTCTACTAGTGCACCATCCCCTATGCCGACGGAACGATCGTCCAAGTCAAGTCGCTCAACCCCAGTTGGTGACTTTAATACTGACCTTGCTGCTCAGCTTCACGTCTTGTAACTGCAGACGAACCTGATGCAAAATATAATGTATGAACATTTTCACTATCAAAATGAGTTCAACACGATTTTGGCTTCAATATATACAGACATATCATTCTCTCAATCTTCTCCACTACCTAATCACACAACAAATCCTAACCTACCTCGACAAGACACCGACGATGACGATGCTTAATGTCTTCTATAAGGTAAGTCTTCTCCTGTTTTTCTTAAATTTAACATTGGGAATAATATTTAGTTTAAGTTTGGGGGATGCTAGTACTTGCCTATATCTGTAAGTTACTTAATTACTTATGTGTGATTTGCGTGTCTTAAATGCTTATAAAAAAACAACAAAAAAAAAAGCTTTAATAATAATATTGCATGTTTGTGTGAGTCAGATAGTCTTGTTGCTATGATGAATATAGTTGTGAGCATGTATTAGTTTGTGAATAGGGATAAATCATGTGTTTGAATTTAAATTTTTGCTTATCCATAATAAACATGATAATAATTATGCACTAAAATGAGGTATAGCGTCATATAGGAACATGAAGGTTCATATGCTTAGGCTATAGAGATGACCTAAATGCTTAACCCCTTAAGCCATGATTCACAACATCCCTTGACCATATATATATTTGGAATGTGCTAACCGGTAAAAGAGATGATTTAGGATGGTGGTGATTCCGTGCATGTAATAAGATTTGTGTGGAGTGTTTTCAACTTTCTAGTATATGCTTGGTGATGACCAAATGCTATGAATCTAACGCTTATATATTTTTTTCTTTTCTTTTATAGAAACTAAGCAAATGCACGGATTGAATTAAAACCTCTACCAGGGCATTTGAAGTATGCCTACCTGGGGGAAACTTCTACATTGCCAGTCATCA
>CAIGRP010072886.1:0-10277 GCA_903798385.1 Fraxinus cuspidata | reverse complement strand
TGCTACTGCCGTCCACTGTGTTTGCTGCCACCGTCCACTGTCTTCTCTGTTGCCGTGTCCGAGTGCAAGACCAAGTATCCGACCCATATCTCGTGTCGGTATCCTTGTCGTGTCGTGTCGACACGGGTACTTCTCCATTTTTAAAGAGTCCGAGCAACATAGTTTCGAACTATAGACGTAATAATCTACATCCCCAAACCTGGTACAAATATATTATTTGTTCCTAGTTTGCTTGATTATCATCAAATGGATGCTCATGTAGTTGTAAGTCAATCTCATAGTTAGTATGTCGGTGGCCACTTTACTATTAAGAATATAAGGCAAACAGAGTAATCCATCTTCTGTTTTTTTCCTTGATGATAAGTCTACCTCGGCATGCTTTGTCTTATCTTGTTGCTCCAGATAGCGAGCAATATATTAATTGATGCTTAGCTATCGCAATGGTACTTTATTGGAAACTCTAACTCAATCTTAGTAAGGTAAGCAACCAATTCAGCGTAATAGTTTGCAGATTCCTTGTGCTATTGCCTTTAACTCTGCTCCAACTCTACTTCATGCAACAACCTATTGCCTTTGCTTCTCCACTCCACATTACAAGGTTACCCCAAAATAATGAAAATTGCGTGAATTCGATTTGCTATTATTACTCATGTATCGCGCCAATTGCCTTTTGTGTATCCACCACCACACAAATAATTTTCTTCTTGAACAATTAGAGCTTTTCTTTAAACTCATTGTTCTTAAAGGGTCTAGGCTCTGCCTAGGTATGCCTTGGCTCAGGATTTAGAGAAATTCCCTACATTGATGCAAGGAGACGAGAAAAGGCAATCAACTCTATTTTGACGCTTAATGGGGGCTATTAGCAAAAATTGTCAAATCGAAAATGATCGAAAACGTCTTTTTAAAATCATCGGTTTGGTGCTACATAGATACTTCAATGAAACGGTTTTGACAGTTTGGTTTAGGTTTTGAAATTTAATCAACTGTTTGAAACCAAATTGGACCCATTGACAAAGCAATATAAATAATAAAAATAAACTTTCTAAATTTTTTTCTGAAATGAGATTGATAAATTATTTTGTCAATTGTCTATTATCAAATTAACAATTCTAATAATTACACTAATTTCATAATCAGGTTACTAATAAATCCAGACAACATATACCAAAGTTGAAACACTAATCTTCAATCTTGACAGAGCAAATATTCATAAACAAAAAATTCTAAAATATCGGGCATAGTGCACAGGTGGTTTGACCTATGGTGGACGAAGAAATATTGAATGGTGATGTGGCGGGCGTTTTCGAGTAATACAAATAACCTATGGACAATATTTACTCTCTAGTTAGCGGTGACAACGACAATGCTGGTGGTTTTATTGTGACTTTTCCTTAGTTTTGTTGGTGTGTGTATGTATATATATATTAACTATTTTATTGCCAATGAACTAGTGACGATAAAGTGAGCAAAAAAAAATATATATATATATGGCCAAATCGTGATTTAAAACTAATCCAACCATTACGGTTGAGGTTTTAAAAAATCTCAAATTGTTTTATATGATTTGGTTTAGATGAATTTTTCTCAAATCGTTTTAAATGGTTTTGTTTTAATTTGTCAAAAACCGGCCAAATCAGATAGCTTACACTCCTATCGCTTAAGGCGCTCATAAGAGGAAAAAAGGCGTATGCCTTTTTGTTTGATAGGTAGTGTTTTCTCATTTTTATGTCCAGTCCTATAAAAAGCCAAATTGTCGTTAAAATTTAAAAAGGAAATAAGCCTAAAAAACCTAACCTGGCCCAAAATCAGCCTACGTACATTTCTGGACCATCTTGTTTGTGTCCCAAATCATAGCATTCACATTAAAAAAAATAAAAAAAATCAAAGCATTAATCCTTCTACTGCTCGTTCCAAATTTTCTGCGACTTTCATCACAGGCAAAGAGTTGAACAACGTTTAAGCTATGTTCATATCTAATATAATTAACAGGTAATTGTAGTATTCATGATTTTGAGAATTATATTTTTTTTAGAAACTTGTAAAGTATTTATAAAGTTTCTATAAATTTTTAAGCTATGCATTATTTATTTAGTCCATGTTTGATGGTCATTATAAAGAAAAATTGGGGAAAAATAATGTTTTTAATAGTGATTTTTTTGGAGAATGTGTTATTAATAAGGGGGAGAAGTTTTGGGTTTACATGTAGAATATTTTATTGTGTGAATGTATGGTTGAAAATGAGTGTAAGAAATAAAGAGCATTGTTTAATGGGGTTCAAAACAAGGGCTTATTATTGGTCTAGAAATTAAAATAATATTTAAATAGGACAACACATTATTAAACCATGGTTTCGCCTGGTACATCTAGATTCGTAAGGTTTGAGGCATGACTGGAGCCTTACGCCTTTTAAAACATTGCTTTAGAAACTTGAGTACTCTATAAATGGTTTCTTGATGTTCTTTACACATGAATGCATTATTGGCTAAGAAAACTTAGTACAAAGGACGAATCTGGTCAAGTATGAGATTAATAAATCAATTTACCAGCCACCTGCTGCTACATGTCTCTCTACTTTTGGCTCCTCTTGTAGTTCCTCCATATTTGTAGTTTGGTTTTATGGAAAGATAATTTGCTTTGCATCCTAGCATACAAATCTCTTTAGAAAATCTAGTGGGAAATAAAAAATCCAGCTTGGATCTTGTTATCTCCATCCTCAAAAAATACATCAAATGACCATGATCTTTGATCTCTTTAGCTAGAAGCCTAGAATCCCTTTCAATCTCTTCATCTCTGCAGTATTTCTTCCTCTTAGAATAATATAATCCCTGTTAATGACATATTTTACAAACTCTAGAATAAGATGGAGAGTTGGTGCCCAGCACTCTGTTCCAGATACTTTTAGGGGCTAAATCTTAGTTCAGCTAGCTTGCTCAAACTGCCCGGAGTGACTTTGGGACAAGAATGGAAACTTAAGGAAAAGTCCCTTAGTTTTTTTCAACAACATTTTCATCATCTTTTGCTCCATCTATTGCACTTATCCTTACCTCTAAATGTGACAGTCAAAACAATAGCATTGTAATAAGGGTTTTCTACGTTTTCTTCGAGGCCTTATTGTAATTTCGAGTCCACTAATTTATTGTGCAAATGTCAGAATGCTATAATAGTTTCTGGATGTTTTAGGGTGACATATGGTGTGAATATTGACTGTCAATAATTTTGAAAGATAATAAATGAAAACGGTTATCATCAAATCTCAGTTCCTTCTTTTCTTCCCAAAATTGCATGAATACAGATAAAAATATCTTCTAGAATTTTATGAATGCTTATATTAAGGCTTCTGGATGGCTCTTTATTCTTTTATTCCTGGAGGTTTTGTTTAGCTTTTTGCTTGTATTTCAAGAAAGCCCATTGTAAAGGTTGTTCCAATGTTTGATTACATTGGTAGAAGGATATTCTGTTGATGATTTTTTTACTTATTGGAAAAATGCCTTTTGTCAATGTGGTTACTAATGTTGCTATGATGTCATATCGTATTGTAATGATGATGACTAAACTCATCTTGCTACGGTGTGATTGTCAGCACAAATTTGTATTTTGGTACACTCGCCGAACACCAGGAGTTAAAACTCAAACATCATATGAGGACAATATAAAGAAGATCATAGAATTTAGCACGGTAAGTTTTATCTCTCTTCAATTCAAATGTGTTAAAATAGAATAATTTACCGGCTTTTAGCCTTTCACCTTACTTTGAGCTCTACGTAAAGCTTTAGCATTGCCCATAAATTTGAGTTCTACATACTGGATTAATGCTTTAATCTTTACAGTTTAAAGTTGATTGCTCGTAGGTTGAAAGTTTCTGGGTCTGTTACTGCCACTTGGCTCGGCCCTCTGCAATGCCAAGTCCAACTGATTTACACCTTTTCAAGGAGGGTATTCGTCCACTGTGGGAGGTATGATTTTGCAGCTTGAGTCAGTGAATTGTTTTCTACTGTCTTTGTATACTTTCTTTAGCAAATTCTTTTAAAGATGAAATACTTTTTTGAGTTATGTTCCTTTTATCAGGATTCTGCTAACTGCAATGGTGGAAAATGGATTATTAGATTTAAAAAGTCTGTCTCAGGCCGCTTTTGGGAAGACCTGGTATGAGAGAAAATTGCCCAACAATGTGATTTCATGTCATCTGGCTCTGTTATATTACCTTTCTGTTCATGAGTTGATTTCACGTCTTTCCAGTTGTCTCTCTTTCTATTTTTGTGTCGTTAGCCTCCACGTCCCTGAATGTTAATTGCTACATGCGACTTTGATAACTGTTTGTAAACAATTGCTACATGCGACTTTGATAACTGTTTGTGGGAAAACAGAATTCTTCTATTATCTGTGCAACTTCTTTGAACCTTCCTTGTCTTGTCAATTTACTAGTCAATGAAGTCTCTCTTTCTCTGTGTGTGTGTGTGTTTGGAAGGGATGTAATAGATATTCGCTGCCGTTTTAAAGAATCTTTCCGTGTATTCTTTGATGTTTAGACAGCATTCTCTGCGATAATTGCATTGACATCTTCTATTTTTCGTTGGACTCTGTACGGATGACAAACAGTCCCCCTATTCCTCAAAAGAAAAATACGAATCAACTTAAAGTAACCAATTACATACTTATCTGGGATTGTGTACACATGGATACTCCTCTTCCATTTTTCTCAGTCTATTATCATAATTACGTACATACTCATTGCACTGAAACATTCGTGGTGAAATCATGTATAGTGTAGGGGTTGCATTAAGAATGTGAACATCTGAAATATTTGCACATACTATCAATAAGATATTTTAGGAATTCTACCTATTGTTGCTATGTTATGGAATTCTAAATTTTTTTCATAGATAAAATTGGCTGTGAAAATCTACATGCAGGTTCTAGCTCTAGTGGGAGACCAACTTGATTATGGGGATAACGTCTGTGGTGACTGATTAAGCATCCGTTTTCACGAGGACATAATGCATCTGATCATCAGGTCAGTAGTTTTTAGTTTGTCATCCTAGCTCGTTTGTTTCTCCTCGACTAAGCTGACTTTGGTTTATTTTTACTAGGCGGTAATGGCACTGAGGGATGCTATCAAGCGACACCTCAAGCTTCCCCATAGCTATGTAATGGAATACGAACCCCATGATGCTTCTCTTCGTGACAACTCTTCATATGGAAACACTTGGCTGAGGATAGAAAATCATCAACAGCCTTCCATTGTGCTATAGCCAATGTGCATGGATGGTCATAATGACAAAACATTTAATCCTATATCTATAGGCGGGGATGTTATGCATGTTTTAGAACCTCTTGATTCACGCGTAGCAGTGAAATTTTTAGAGTTTCTACACTGGAAATGGTTTTCGTTGCCAGCATGGCTTTACCATCATGTTGTGATTTTTCTCGTCAAATCTTGCTCTCTACTTTATACTTTGTTTTGGTCATTCCAGATTAACAATTTTGATAATACAGAGAAATCAAATTCGGGTTGCTCCTTACTTCAACGTGACCTCAGTACTTGACCTTTGTGGCATATTAGCTCAGAACATGACTCCTAGAGAGTTTTTACCTTTTATGGCCACTCTTGGTTGTGTATTTGAGGATTTGCAACATTTGAGACTCAAATACAAAACTAGATTGGTAAAACTCAATTTCTTATGCGCCCAAAAAATAAATGGCTGCCTTGACAAAGGAAATCCAATATTATTATATCATCAGATTCACACACATTGTATCCGTTAAGAGAGAGTGATATTCCAGATATTCCAGCCTTGTGATAAGACTAGCAAGTTTGGCTTAAGATTACAACCGGCTTAAAAGCTTAGCCTATTTTGATTGAACTACAATCTTGAGATAACAACTGCTAAACGGATGATTGAAGTCCAATGATACCTGCCAAAAGTGCAAATAAATAATGTAAGCACTGAAGGATATGTTACTTAAGCCAATGCAGTTAAAGAAATCCGATACACTTGAACACGGCATACTATGTAAGATCCATTGTTTGTCGCAATACAAGACCGAATGGTAAATGGTAACTGGTAATGTTCTGCTAAAAAAATGATGGAACTTCTTCCTTCCCCACTCTTCCTACCCACCCACATTTCCTTTTCTTCCTGGTCTTCACTGTTCTTTCTCAATTACAATCTATCCATTAGGTGCCATGATGGAACTTAACAAATTGCTCTAGTAGTAATCTATAGGCTACATTGATGTAGTAAATCTCATCGCTGAATCTTTAAAGAACTAGTCCTTTCAATCATTCATTTATATTTATCCCTCATGTCCCCCTAAACCAAATGCAAGGAGAAATAAATTAGTACATAAGTAAAAAGAATTACCACATCCAACTCTGGCACCCGCATTCCCTGTGGTCTTGCTAAGTTCATGTCCACCTATTGCACATCCCAATCAATCAGTTGAAACTTGATAACCAACAAATGGCAAAGTATAGAACTGGACAATTGCAATAGACTGCACGGAACAGAGTAAAGTCATAATTTTCCTGCATCTTGTAATCTTACGCAGGATTACTCTCAAGGTTCATGTGCAGGTCTACAGAGAGACCAAAAGAAAGAATATCATCATTGATACACTAAGCATTTCTAGAAAGATACCTCTTCCTAGGTCATCAGGATCAGCATGCACAACAACAGCTCTTCCCAAAATCGAATGCTGACCAGTCAGTGGAATCTATAAATAACACAAGGTTGAAGTAATGGCAGAATCAAATGTAAAGTAATATAAAGTTATAAACCATCAACACTAGGAGGTTCTTGTGCATCAATTAACAGTATCTACTATCTAGAATATCTATAATCTCATATTCATTCCCCAGGAAGAACCATTCGAAATACATTGCACAGCAGTGTTATCAAGGTCTAGAACACAGTTTGCCTCCTCAAGGGAGTAACTCTAATGGCTGTCAGCTAACAAACTGGGCTTGGGGATAAGTGACTACTTTCCACTTCATAACCTGAAACACTCTAATCATAACCATACAAAATCAATACTAGCCGGGCAACGCCCAAAATGATGCTTTGCACACCTGGCTATTCTATCCAACTGCATAACCCAATAAACATGCAAGGAGCCAATATTTATGCCATGAAACTACTGTGCTTTTATTAAAAGTCCTATCTTTTTTGAATATGGTTGTTTCAATAAAATTATGATCATTATATATTGGTATTAATAATTGTGTACTGAAAACTAATTTATATATTAAAATGCTAAATTTTGAAATGACAATAAAAGTATTCACTGTGACATACCTGCTTGTCTGTAATTGAAATCTCAGCAATCCCTGCAATGAAAACTTGAACTAAAAAAACTACCTGATAATTATTCGATCCATTCAATTCTTAAAATATAGCATTGAATACGTAACAAACCATCTGGACCAGAAACTATATTTCCCAGATCACCGGCATGACGTTCTTCATCAATTGGAGCTCCATGATCCCTCTTCAAGGGATTATAGTGGGGTCCTAAAAATTGCAAGTATCAACAGTATTAGACATTCAGATCTTAATCTCTCCTATAAAAGCTAATCCCTGAAAACCACTAAAAAAAAACAATGTTAACTATCTTTTAGGGGAAGGTCAGTTGAACTATGTTAATAAGATTCTTCTGAAAATAGAAACAAGACGCAAAAGAAATCTCAAATTCCTATTGTTAGTGACATAATGAGATCCTATATCACCCAGGATCAGGCCGTGGAACCCACTACAAGCACCATTTGCCCCTAATTCTTTGAGAATCAGAAAAATGCTTTCCAAGTTTGAATTTGTCTCAATTTTAGAGGGACCTCAAAGGGGTTTTATTTCATTATATTCTCCCCAAATCCCCAAATTAATTGAATATCTGGATAAAAAATTCCTCAAACAAATGAAAAATGAAACAGGATGCTCTGCGTCGTGAAGTATTTCCCATACGATCGTTTCTCTTTCCCGAATTTTAATCATTCCAAAACTTCCATAATCTCTTCCTAAACCAAACATGAATATTTCGATTCATATGGCACACAATAGGTTCAGTGAGCTTGATTGTTTATTGTGTGTTCCCAGGAGTGTTAAATTATAGAAAATGGAGGGTATGAATAGTGACTAGTTAACAGTTGAATTGCAGCCATTGGTGGTGTCGCCAAGAGCGTGAATATGGAAACCATGGAGGCCAGGACCGAGTCCACTAATTCTTCCTTTGACATGGGTGGCTCCTGTACACCACGATACAAATTACAATTATTCATTCGATTATGGTACTGGCTTCTGTCACATCTAGCTAATAATTATGTGTGTGTGTGTGTGTGTTATATCTGGTAACAAGAAATTAACAAGTAACAGTGCTTATTTTGAATTGAAGTGATCATAAACAGAAAGCGAAATTGAATTACTGACCAGTGGGATGTTGTTGAAGAAATTGGAGGGTGCCTCTGACATTGTTATTGCCGGAGATAATAGCCACCGCTTTAACTGTGCCCATTTTGCTTCCTTATCTTTCTCCTCCTCTTTACCTATATTATATACAGTCTGTGCTGTGCCACGCAACAATTCCCCATAGAATAATCTTATTTAGTATGAATTACCATACCAATTTAGGTACTAAATATCATTAGTAAAATTAAATAAATCATTATCAATTTTTTTCTCTTGGAAAACGATTCCAATTGTTCATGGAATCTCACTTGTGAAATATAAATCACACGTGACAAGTTACGATTTAAAATCAGTTTAAGATAATACAACTCTATTTTATAAAGACGTATGAAGGAAAAATCGCATTTTGCTAGTACGATTTTGCTGATTTGGACATAATTCACGCCAGTCAACTTGCCATGTTTAATTTCCGTTCGCCATGTGAATTCTTTCATCAACTATTGGAACAGTTTATAATTCTAGCATTACTTCAACCATATCACTAGAAAACCATTTGACTCTTTTATACTTAATTGTGACAGTGGATGGTATCGTAAATAAATAATATAGTATATGTGAATTCAAGTATCGATCTTATGAGGATTAAGTATCTATCCATAAATCACACGTTTAAGATTTGATGATTTTATATTAACAACCAACTAACCTAACTAATAAACTAAATGGTGGGAAGCGTTAATTGTATACTTGATTAATGGCAAAACACTATGATCCCAAATCCCCATATGTTCTTCCATATTTATATTAATCTTAGACTTTGACAACATTCATATTGAAAAATCAGGTGTCGCTCTGGATACCACTTGAAAGTTACGAATTACCAAATTAACGGCTACTAAGTTACCGAATGATTATTAATTATTCATTTTTGGTTTTGACCTTACGTGCAGAATTAATCAATCAAAAGCAACAAGACACTTTTAATTGTTTTTAGATGATTAAGCATACAAGTCCAATTATTCTATATTTGAATACCGCAATAATAAAGAAAATAATAAATAACGAACTCCAAAATGATGATGAAGAAACCTCAACTGAGTAAAAACTTCAGAACCAAGCCAGTTACTTCCACTATATACAATATGGATTACAGTCCGTTTTCAGCGTAGCAAATTTCACTAGTTTCCGCTGTTGTAATTCCTGTATTCTCCAAAATCTGTTGTACCCACTAGCTTCCTGATCTTCTACAGTTAGATGCTGTCTAGCCAACTCCACTAGACTTTCCGATTTACTTCCTGTAGCTTCCAAGATTTATTGTATCCTTCCAGCTTCCCGATCTTCTTCAATTGTCTCTTCTAAGTGGAATTCCAAGAATCTCAAATTCTTGTGCTTTTTTCGGTGCTTGCAGTCCACCTCTCTCAACCTCCAGAAACTTCAAATGTCCAATTGATAAAGTACCTTCCTAAGGGTGTATAGGAAGTAGGTGTTTTGGATTTGATGTTTTCCCCTTAATTAGTGGTTGTATCAATACATGAACAAGCTCTTGAATCTTCAAAGAATAATATGGAAATGTAAGAAGAGGCACAATGAACAACCATACCAAATTTCGTGCACAAGTTTGGGTATTTATAGGAGAGAGTAATTAGTTTGAATGAGCTGAAAAAATATTTCAAAACAGCAAATTAGGAATTTCCAAATCGATCTGTCGCTCGAGCGAAAAAGCTGGCGACAGGCGAGCGATGCACTATCGCTCTAGCGAGAGCTCAGCGACAAGTGGAGGGCAGACATTATGTTTTTGTTGCTCGAGCGCAAACTAGGCGAGAAGCTAGTGAAAATGCTGCGTCGTATTTCTTCTCTTTTCATGCTCGAACCCTAGAC